>JAZBGY010000402.1:0-64699 GCA_037414755.1 Lydus trimaculatus | reverse complement strand
TAAAAATCCTGAAAAGGATATGTGTATAAGCTATAAAGACTTGGCTTTTTTGCATTTTAAAAGTAAAAGAAAATTGAAAGACGACGACAACAACGACGACTATAATCGTAAAATTTTCATTGCAAAATAACTAATAAAAACGAAACACATAAGTATTGAATCAATTTTTAACGAAATAATAAAGTTCACCTGGTATACTATAGATAGGTGAGGATTTGAAATAAACAAATGAAAATCAAAAAAAAAAATCTCCTGAAGGAGCCAATAAATTGTAAAGCAGCGGCTAGATCGCTATAATTTGGGGGCAGTCATAAAATACGATAAGTGGCAGTATTTTACAGATCTTCAATTTTTTGAATGGACGTTTTATGGGACCTCTTTTCCGCCACCCTTCTCCACCAAAAAAACAACGTCTATGTAAACAATCAAAAGAATAAATTATATTGTTTATGTTTATATTGTGGATTGATTATTATTTTTTTTATAATCAATAATAATAATAACAACAAACTAAAAATATTTGGACTTTATCTGAGAAAAGTCTGATATATAGTAGTCGTTTTTATTACAACAATTATTTATTATTTCAAATATTGTTAAGTTTTATGTTTGTTAATCACGGTATGTGTATGGATAAATGGTTTGTATATAAATATGGTAGTGGTGGTATTATGCATGATTGTTGTCGATAAATTTTTCGCTTTGGTGTTTTGATAAAGGCAACAAAACAAAAAAAAAAAAAAAATGTGCGCAATGAAAACATTGTGAAATATCTCTTAATATTATTAACATTTCAACTTTACACCACACAGCAGGTGTAATGTATTTACGAGCAATAGTTATGTTTAAATATTTTTTATTGGATTTTGCACGGTAGTTGGCCTAGTGATAAATTCGGATGCTAACAATAAAATGAAATATCAAACAACAACAACAAAAAAAAAACAATAACAAATCTATAGTCTTGTACAACTTACAGTGTGTCTACTCAAAATCGGCCACCTTCACTTGAAGTCAACAGAACTGGGGGAGCAGTAGAGCGACATCTATGAAGTGAAATCATCTTTCGCTCACATGCGCTCAAATTTCCAATTTTAGTTAAAGAGTATCGGTGATTGGTTGTCTTTCTTCTATTGACAAATACCGGCTGATACTATCGCTGTCACATTAATGACAAATCGACCGAATGTAACTAAATGGGATGTATATTGGAGATGATCAAATTATAATTAGAGTATACCCCTCTAATACGACCATAATCAGTTTGATGTAAATATTTTGTTAATTTGTCGATCAACTGCCTCTGTTGACCAGTAAAATTGTTAAACAATTTTGGAGAAAAAACGATCAAATAAAGAACTGGTCACATTAGACAAGCAAATTACATTAGAAATTTATTTGTTTACAAATAGCGGTCGATTTAGGCAACAAAAAATAAAATCTATTACATTTTATATTGTGTACAGTCAAATTTAGTCAACTTTACTTTAAAAAAACAATATGCCAATAGCTATTCTACAGTTGTCATGTTAAAGACAAGTTGGCCGGATGTTAACAAATCGGAACATATACAAACAATAATTTTTTATTGTGATGCACGCACATACTGTGTACAGATGCGGCCAAAAATTTGGAACAACTAGCGGTATACAGACTTGGCGTTTCTAATACGAACATAGAAAAAACACTAGCACTATACGTTCATGCTTGTTTCGCATAAGTTAAAACGAGATAAACAGAAAATAAGCGGTCAGACGACTAAGAATTGCGAATATTTGACACCACCGATTCTTAGACATTTCTTTAAACATCACGAAATCTCACTGAAATTGTCAAAATCATGATGAAACATCAGCGAGTAAATGGATCAGACAAAGATGGAAGTAGATCAAATACCGCTTATTTTCGGTTTATTTCATTCCAACTTATGAGTAAACCCTTAAGAATGGATGGTGCTAGTATAATAATAATAATAATTTCGTATGTTGTTATTGGAAACGCCAAGTCTGTATACAATTTTTATTAAAAATACTGTATCGGCTTAACCTTCTAGTTAAGTACAACCAAATATCTAGAATTGTCGCTGTGCATACATTACAATTGGAGAAAATATAAGTATAATTATAATACACCTCTCTAATCCGACCATTGTGGTTGTTTTGAAAGGCGTTCACAAAGAATTTCGATCGTTTTTAGAAATAGTCGTCCTTATGGCAGAGTCTTTGTGATATTGAGCATTCCTAGAGAAGAAAAAAAGAGCATAAAAGCAGCTCGGATCTATAATTTAATTAAGTTCGAGGAATTGATTTAGGGAAGAATCAACGTGCAAACTATACACTATTAGGTGTGTTTAACCAAACAAAACAGTTGACGCGCCGACATAAAAGCGGTGAGTTATTGATTATTCGCAACTGGCAACTGTAGCAGATTCAACGAAAGATAACTTTATTGTCTAGTAATCTCAACAAAAAACATCATGACAATCTATTATTATTATTATTATTATACTGTTAATAATTAAAACCTTACCTACGTTTAATATTAACAAACGATGCTTGACAGAAATCTAAAACGATAGCACAGCACTGATAATCTTACTATTACTGGGACATTTCCAAACTAAATGTTACAAGTTAGAGGTAAGTTGATATATTGTAACCTTTGAATTCGATTTGTGACAAGTTAAAAGTCGACGAATGGTACCACAGTTGACTATTTGATTTGAAAATTACTCAGTAATCATTCGATACTTTTATCTTGGAATGACTTATAAGTGAATTTGTAAATCAACTCTATTGTTATTGGTATCAACATAAATGTTTTTCGTGTGCAACTTTTGTCAATTATTTCTAAAGATTTCATTTAGAAAACACTAAATGCCATATCGTTGGTTTTTTCCATGTTGTAATAAAAATTGTACCAAAACGTGACTGAAACGATTTTGTGCTTATCTTACAATTAGTTGTTATGAAAATGAGTCATTGCATATTTTTTTTTTTACCATAAATTTCCAAATGATAAGAACGCGAGTAATGATGGTTATAAGTAGCAGAAACTATTGACTCAACTGGAAACAAATATATATATATACCTACCTATATTTATTTATATTATTATTGGTGGGAAACTGATTAAACACACTTAAATAGATAAAACGTTATTTATTGATTATTCCTATTTATTTATTTAATTTCAAACAGTCGTCTATTAGAATTATCATAGAAATCAAGTGTGTGTCTACCTATAATAGTCGACTAGATTTGATTGCCAAAGAGCGGATGTACAGTCGATTCATAAGAATTTCAACATCATATTTTTTAGGTTATGTTATGATAAGTATAAAGATGGCGCTGTATTGTTGCAAATGGCCGTGCATTAGTTATGATTTTTTGTAAATTCCATCTATAATAATCTTTTAATTGATTGTTCAATTTCCGTAATTAATAGATTATCGTTATATTTATATTTATTAGAAATGATAAAATACAAGTGGCTCCTATTATTATCATCATTAAATCCTATATAAAGTACAATACTTATAAATTAGTCAACTAATAGAGAAATGCTGTTATTAATACAATAAACAGTTGAAATTATAAGCTTATAAGCTATTTTGCTTATCTAAACCATATGTTATAATAACAGTTTTGGACACAATTTTGCCATTTGTGCACTAATTTATTATAATTTTTCTATACACCTAAGTAAATTGTTTGTTGTTGAAATCTACAGATTCTATAATAAATAAAAAATTGTGTTATCAATTGAACACTTGACCAGGATTTATGGTATTTTGTTGGTTGCCACTACAAAAATATTTGACATGGATATGACCCTGAAACGTGCCAGAAACCTTCTTCTATCTATCTATCTATCTATCTACAAACACACACAAAAATCTAAATAGTTTAAGTAAACAAAAACGTAACGCTACTTATCTTCAAGGGTGTATTTTGTTTAATTGTTAGGTCACTTGGGTGGTATATTGTTAACAATAATTTTGCCTTCAACAATTTTCAGGGGCGATCCAATCCAAATTCTTGGAAGTAGTCGCGTGCTTTCGCTTGTCATCCAAATTTGATTTGTTATTATTACTATTATTATTATTATTATTATTATGTTTCGTATATTTTGTATAAATTGAAAAGTAAGAGTAATAAAGGCATAAATGGTAGTTTAGGGGCAGAGCAATTCGGGCCAAGGGCAATGGTAGTATTTGAAATCATTTATGAAAAATTCACTCACTTTTACTGCCTTTCTATACCTATATCTACAGATTTTTTCTGTTCTTCTCTCGTATATAAGTATGTCTTTCTCACAATTCGATCGTTTTGTGTTATTTTTCTTGTTGCTTTTAAACAAACTTGACATGCATGACAATGAGAAATGATTGCAGACGACAACATGTTTTCGTCAAGGACCTTAAATTGTATACAAAGCGGTCTCTCTTTATATATACAAAATCGTTCTGATTACTATTACAAGTCGATGTCAATTACTGGGTCTCACTATAGACAACAAGCAGAGTGGAAAATAAACGATAAAAAACGGGGGATTTTTTGAGTTTGACAATAAAAAATTGTCATAAATTCATAAAAATTTTCAGTAAAGCCAAGTAACGGGTTACAGATTTTTTCTTGGAAGAAGAAAACATAAATGGACGGTCATAAATGATAAAATCGAGGACAAAAAAGGGTGAATTTCAGTAAAATTGAGAGTCAACGGAACCGGTAACGGAAAGGGTTATTTCACATAAAGAAATGAAAACTGAAACGTTATAATTTGAAAAAATTTACCTCCAAATGTTGGCTGAAAATTTCTATCTATATTTTGATAAAAATCTTACAAAATTATAGAAATGTTATTATAGTAGTCCCATTATGACTTTGCGAAAATGACTTGATTTAATGATTAAACAACGTTTTTTAAGTATTAAAGCTCTAGAAACGGTGTTAGCCAGATTTCAATAGTGCAAAGTGGGCGTCTTTGTTCTATAAATTATTTATGAATAAATAGAACCTACAGAATCACCTAAAAACTTGAGAACAATCTGAATGATTGACTACCAAGCTAGATTTTCACGAAAAATGTACGAAAATACACATTTGGGGGTTAGTAATGATCGAAATTATCGTAAACATGGTGGTTTTATAAGCTTTTTCCCGTTTTTATGGAGATGCTGCGTTTGTAGAAAAGAGGAAACAAGGCATAGAGGGACGTGCAAATTTTAGAAACAATAAAAATCAATAAATAAACTCTTTACACTGTATATCATTTTAGGTCCCCATAACTGGCAGCTCCATTTGCACGGCCCTGCAAATACTTGTGTCAATAGAGTTTCCAGAGTTTTTTTACTCATTTCCGATGACGTATAACTGTTTCCTATTTAATTTTCAAAAATAAGCTCCGTTACAAGTCCACAGAAGAATCGTCGTGGAATTCTTGCCCACTTAATTTCTAAAAATTCGAAACTAGTCCGCTATATAGAAACAAATTGTAAAGTCGGCCACTCAACTCCGTTACGTTTGATTTCCCAGTGTTTTAAGAGCTTTTCTGAACTCTGTTCTGATCATAGCAACTCTAACAGTGCCTAGAGGTCATCCTGGCAAGACTATATCAGATGGATCGATTATAGGCAAATTAACAAAAACCAACAAGCCTGTTATACAAACTACAGCCTGGGGATAAACTGCCTCTCCTATAATTTCTAAGGGCCATAATTATTGTTATAATTTCGTATCAGTTTAAATTTGAATACCTCGAAGGGTTGTGATATTGAAATATTCAAAAAATAAACTTTTACAAATCTACAACGGAAATTCATCGTTTCACCAATATAACAATCTGTATTTCCTGGAATTTTTGTTTATAAAAAAAAGTCATTTAATCACACACTTGTAGACCACCCTATTACCCCCAAGTGTTCCCATTCAACTAGATAGACGCACATTATCAACAGATTCTCACCAAAAAAAAGTTGAAATATATACATATCACCACCCACAATATCGAAATCAACTCTTATCAGTTAAGTAAGTTTTAAAAGAGGCGATGAAAAAAATCCATTTTCCACCCTTAAAGCCTTATCTCATCTTATACTAAGAATTTTAACCTTTTAAGTTTTTTTTTTTTGTTTTGATTTACTATTGTGAGGGTTGACACATTTCAGTCTTCTGAAGTGGCAACAAATTACGATTATCTATCCCATGGGATATCCATTTTGGGTATCAGATTTCAGCTACTATTCCTGTTTTGTTTTTGTTTTTTTGTAATTAGTAAATTTATTGCATTTTTATGGGCATATATGGCAGACGTTTGCAATTTTCTCCGACAATTCCATATAAAATCAGTTCAACAAACATTTAGGGAACACCGATATATTGGAAATGTGAAGGGTGCGGGTGTTATTGACACAATTAAGGGTACAGTAAACGATATAGTGGAAAAGGGACCGACAGTGGCGCAGCGTTCATTCTATACCACTTGTAAATCACTTTTTACATCTTTATTGCACATATGCTCTTTCTCCATTTATCTTTCTCTGTAGGATGTTATGGTGTATTTCAATTAATTGGATGTTTTATTATTAGCTGAAATAGCATGGCGAAAAAATCGAGACTTATCAGTAGTATACTGGTAATAAATATTAATAAATTAGAATGTGAATCTATAATGGTAGTCTATTATCAGGACGGATATTGAGCATTAAGGGATAATCTTTATTACACACACTTATACATGTAACACACATTACAGGCTACATGTAATCAACAACAACAACTACAGATAAACTTTATTGTTGTGATAGTGGCAATACTGGCTTTTCAAATTGTTGTTACCATCAAAAACCCCACCTATTTCCCCATGAATTTTTCCATTAGCTATTGCAAAATTTCCCTATTTATAATACAGCCTGAAACAGTTGAAATTACATCATAATATACCAAAAACAGGGCTTGTTTCCATCTCTGTCTATCATCAATCTGTTTATATCTATATGTATAGGAAAATTCATCCACCGGTCCTAAATTGTGTTATTGTAATTTTGATATACCGTCGCTCGTGTTTTGTTTCAGGGCATACTTTGATCTGAGGTGTAATGGCTGCCGCTCCGCATGCAAATGGCTGCTATAGTACCGCCTACGCGATCAACATCATATTATTTTTTTTTTTGTGTGTGTCGTTTCTTTTGATTTTATTTTAGATTGTGATTGTATTGTTATTAAATTTGTATTGTAATAGTCACAGTCTTATTGTATGGAAAAACAAAAAAAAAATTGACAAAGAGATTGTTTGGGGAGATACATCTCACTTGTTGTCGTTGTTGATGTTGTTCAAATAGGATTAATAATTCGATTTTAAAGATTTTCAGATACTGAAATCATCGTTGTTGTTGTTATTGTTCTTCTATATATAAAAGGGGTTGATCTGTTATTATACAATGCAAATTGGAATATTATTCGATTTTGGAGATTTTCATTTCAGATAAACTACGATGTTTTACAGGGCTGAAACGATTTTTTTCGCCGTTATTTTAGAGTGTTTACAGTTAAAATTTTTACCCCTTTTATTATTGTTTAGTTTTATTAGAGTAGTCGATAAAAAATTGTCAAAAATTTGGTAGCAAATTCCCGGTAATAAACTAGGCTAATTATCCCTGAAATATAGGCCAGATGCAATAAAATTTATTAGTTTATTGGCAATAGCTACCTATTGTTAGGGATGTTTGTCGGTATTATACCCTTAAAAGTTGGACGCGCGACTTTTATTATATTACCTGAAAATTTTACTTTCGTCAAAAATTTCCTTATTTAAGGGAGAGTATTTTTTCGTGCTCCTCTCTGTGTAAATCTATACAAAAACACTCAAGTTTCAGTTATACAGCCATCTGTTTCAAATCAACCACTTTCACATGGCTGTATAATATTCGGATATAGTTGAAAGTTACAAGTGTTTTGTTGACATGATTGTTCAACAGAACCCTCCCCGATTATCATCCAACAATTTTCAGTGTGAAATTTCCGTTAATTTGTTTCTCGCCTGCATCAAGAACAAAAAATTGTTGAATTTCTCCGGAACGCACCGTCAAAAATAAAGACTTCGGTTGCTGTTTTTTTTTCGGTCTATTTTTCAGGTAGTTATATGGTCTGAAACAGGTGCTCTTCTACCTAATTCCTTGTACCCCTATGAATTATTCAATGCAAGCTGGCAATTTTGCTTGCGGATATTTCGGATGCTCTTCGACCAACACACACACACACAACAAACGAAAACATTAATTTAGGAAAGCTGCTGAAACATTAGTGAAACAATATGCGGGTGGTGGTTGTTGTACCATTAAAAAACACCTGCTTATAACGCCCACCTAGTTTCAAAATCATCTCTATCTATACTTATAGCGATATTAATAGGAAAATCCACATTTATATTATACGTTATTGCAATATCTATTTTTATTTGTTTAAGTCGGTTTGATATCAAAGCGACTATAAACGTGCCGCTATCACTTTGTTGTATAGTAGCGCAATGATAAGACCGCAACTATACACACCTTGGTTGACATTTATTTGTTCAAGGGCGCGTGCAGGATAAAATATTTACAATAAAAGTTGGACAATTTTTTCGACGAAAATAAAACAAGATTAACGACGGTTATGTTTACAACGCTACAACATCAAATAACAAGGGATGATTGCAGGTGTCTATATATAATATGATAAGATGAGGGGGGTAGAACATCAAAAATACCGCTAATTCCACTTATCAGTCAAATCAATCGATTATATTTGACGAATTCTCGGTAGTTATCAATGTTCGTCTATTTCTAACAATACAATATCGACACCCTTGATACAACCCTTATAGTTTCGTTTGTATAGGAATTATTAACGATTTCTGGGTGATGTTCCAATGCGCTTGTGCCACACATCTTGTTTGTTATTGGTGTATTTTAATGGGTAAAAGGCGGAGTTTTCCAAAATCCCCACCAATTTTCCCCATATCAAGTTACCCTAGCTGGTGTATCGTTTTGGGATCAGTTGTATTTTGTGTTTGTTACCAGACTGTCTTTAACATTATGAATATTAACCCTGTGTTTGTTGATAATTACCATTTACCAAAACCAGGTAGTTTTTATTTTATTTATATTTTTTATTATTTAAACAATAATTTGTTTTGTGTGCAAAATCTAGTGTTTGGTCCTCGAATTAAACAAGAGGCTGATAGCACATCACCAATATTAACACCACCACATACACCGACATATCCGAATTCATCTCCACCTCCACCAGCACCACCGCCACCACCACCGCAGCCGAGATATTGTGACACATGGTATCGTCCCGACTATAATCTCCATCATACAATGATGAATCAATATTTACAAAATGCAGCTTTATACCATGCCAAATTACAATTCCATCATTTACGTCCAAATATTGCTAATTTCAATAATAATAATAATAATAATAATAATAATAATGGTAATCGTGGTAGTGGAGCATTACCATCAAAATTAATTGGTAATAAAATCAAACCAAAGAAACAATTTATTTGTAAATATTGTAATCGACAATTCACCAAAAGTTATAATTTATTGATACACGAACGGACACATACCGATGAACGGCCGTATTCGTGTGACATCTGTGGGAAAGCGTTCCGTCGTCAAGATCATCTCCGAGATCACAGGTAATCAAGCATCATACCTACACACAAATCGCCACAATTATTAATTTTAATATTTTGCAGATATATTCATAGTAAAGAGAAACCGTTTAAATGTACAGAATGCGGTAAAGGTTTCTGTCAATCACGGACACTAGCCGTCCATAAGATTTTACATATGGAGGAATCACCGCATAAATGTCCTGTTTGTAATCGTACATTCAATCAACGATCAAATTTGAAAACACATCTATTAACACATACAGAACAACCAGTGGAATGTATGATTTGTGCACAATTTTTTGTAAATTTAAACGAATTAAAGCGACACGAATTACAACATCATCAACAACAACAACAACAAAATTTTGTACCGAAATCGGTGCAAGATTTACAAAATAACAACAGCAACGGTTTGGATTTGACGAAGAAACGCGACCAAAATCAACAAACTAAAGTCAA
Source organism: Lydus trimaculatus (assembly GCA_037414755.1). Taxonomy (NCBI): domain Eukaryota; kingdom Metazoa; phylum Arthropoda; class Insecta; order Coleoptera; family Meloidae; genus Lydus; species Lydus trimaculatus. The sequence goes on along the minus strand of JAZBGY010000402.1, from coordinate 54,571 downwards.
ATTGGGCTTCACTATTGAAGATATAATGAAACGATAATTTCGAAAGTAATTAGTTTTTTTTTTTTGTTTGTTTGTTAATTATTAGTTTGTTGTTTGCCAAAGATGTTGTTAATCTATCTACCTCTCTTTTTTTGTTCTTCTCCTTTCTAATTATTTGAGACTGAGTTCAGTTACCTTGAATTTGTAAATATAAATTATTATTTATTTAAAAAAAAATTGTAATGTTTTTCTCAATAAATAAACATTCCAACGATACTCTAGTGTTTATTTCTTGAAATCGCACTAATTCAAACAATTATCGATTATATTGATAAGCTAATTGATAAGATCCACGGATTCCAATAAGTGTCGCCATCTATGTCTTGTTGGTTGAATTTCAACACAAACAAAACCAACAGATTCCCAATTTAGTACTGCAGGATTTCAATTTTTTTGTTGTTGTTGTTGTTATTATTGTAAAACTTGTTTAGCGAATTTCAAGTCTGTTGTCTGCTAATAAACAATCCAACTTGTAGCCAATAATTCACAGTAAAACAACAACATAAATAACAATTTTGTGTTGGAAAAAGCTCAGGAGCTGTCAATCAAAACCGACTAAAACCTCAAATAAACCACTATTACAGTTAATTTCCTTCGTATTAATTTTGTTGTTGTTGTTGTTGTGGTTGTGGTTGTTTTTTGATTGGTGTATGAGCGTGTTAGTAACAACTAAACTCTCTATCTATCTATCATTTCTATTTTAACATCAAGCAATCGACATTCGTTCCGTTTTCTCAACATTCTTTTTCATCTCCGAACTTCAATGTCCATCAATCTCTTTTGATCTTGACAGTTGAAAATCGCGTGCCTTATTTTCTTTTATAGATTACATTTAATTGTTTAATCGCAGCGCCCCTTTTTTCCTATTGTTTTGTAGTGGTGAATTGTTGGTTAATTATTGTTGTTGATTGTTGTTATAAGAGGAGGGTGATTATTTTGTTGTTATTCGACTGGACTTTATGGGCTATTTTGGTTTCTTGTTGTTTTTTTTTTTTGGTTTGCTGTTATTATTGTTGCTTTGATTGTGGTTTGGATGGAATTATTTCGGTTGAAATCGTTTAAAAAATTGTTTTTTTCTTCTCCCTATTGAGTTGATTTGCAGCTGTCAATTGTGTGTGTGTGTTTGATAGATAGGAAATGGTCTGGGATCGGTGTAATTGCTCAACAATTACCGATTATTAAGAAAATATTCTTGGAAGATCAGTCAAGTTTCTATATGGGAATTGTGATGGAGAATAATTTATTAGAGATGAAATTAAGGATGTCAGAAGGAATATAGCATGGAGAAACTATAAAGCGAAAATAATTGAGGCAATGGTAGTTCTCATAAATTTTGAAACACAAAAACAAAACAAACGATTTCAAACAAAGAAAAGTGCTTATTTTCAGCAGGCTAATCACATTTAAAGGCTCAACCAAAACTAGCCAAAATCTTGAATTGTCAAAATAAGGGTGGGTGTGGATTGGTAAGGGTTTGTACTCGAAATATTGACAAAATACACAAAAGTAAATAGAGTCAGCTTCTTTTGGCAGCTCCTGGAATTATCAACATTTTCTAAAGAAGAGAAAAGTTGACGATAAAGAAGACACTTGGCCATTAAAAGGATAAAGGATCTCTTGATCGAAGGCATAGATCCTTTACGGTGTACACCTAATAATAGCATAGATATTGTAAAAAACACAATCAAGGTCAAAATTTGTGAGCAATCAAGAAAAACTGCTAATGGAGAGCCAATTTTCTGTTTCAAATTTTTTTGCGAAAAGTCCTCTAAAAATTACACCTCCTGGAACAATTCAGCAGGTACTGCTATACCTCTATGGACACTCAATGAAGAAATTCTTCTCTAATAGAAAAGAAAATCTGTTGTCAAAAGTCTGTAACGATGAAAATCCAAATTGATTATTAAAGAAACATGTAAGATAATTGAAAGTTACTCCAAATTTTTACCAAATGTTCAACGAAGTGCCGAAAGCAAGACTACCATCGTCTGGATAAGAGCCAATTACTAAGCCATTGGTGGAAAAAAAATAGGAAGGATAAGGAGATTCTTTGCAGAAGCACAATCTTTGATGAAGTTTGGCTTTACTGAGCAGCATACATATTCAAAGAGTATAATTTTTTGAAAATGATCCCCAAATAATCGTGAATTTGAGTTACTACTGTTCTGGGCATCTTGCCTAATCAGATGCAGAATGGAAGCACAAAGAGTGGAAGCAAAGCTTTTCCCATTAGAAAGTGGAAGACTCTTAGTTCTAGGTAGTGTTTATGCAGGATTTACTGTTAATATGCCTAAGCTTCTAGTAAACGTGAGAGTAGGGTAGTTTGGATTTTTGTTCACCCTTCGGCAAATGAAAACAGAAACTCAAAAACTGATAGGAGTATCTTCTACTTATCAGTAGTCCTATAATTTATTTTCGATTTTAGTAAATTTGCCACCCTATACTTATTCCAAAAAAAAAAAAAAATTCCCGTGAACATATACACATACCTATGAAACTGTCTTCTCACAATCGATTAAGATCGTTATTAAACAAAGACATTCTATTATGTTAAAATAAGATAGATATATAGATGTGTGTGTGTGTATAAAAGGGGTGATGTATCAAAAGAGAAAGAGTGAGATTTTTACAAGGAACTCAATGTCGGCTCCGGGCCTATACTTAAATGTCTCCATAGGCGTTCCCCGGAGAGGGACGCGCGAAGGCGGCGCCCTCTAGCCAGACCTGGGGCGCCCTCCGGACCTCTTGTAACTGATAATTTTGCTGTTTATGTGGGTGGAGTACGAACAACCGATTATAAAATGATCCCACAAAAACATTCCCAGACTCTAAACGCATAATTGCGCATTTGATTCCATCAATTCTACTGTTATATTATCCACCCTCACACTAACACACACACACACACTTTATCTGTTTTATTTTTATAAACATTCAACTAGTTTATTACTAATATCTTTATAGTTTTCAATCGGCTATTAGGTGGAATTAGAGTGAATGTTGTCAAATTGAGATTTTGTGGCGCCAGGGTTGCAACTGTGCACACGATAACCCCCAATTAACTATCTTGTATATAGTCGGCGTACTTTTGCCACGACAACACACAAACACACACCCATATATAGGTATATTTAAAAAACAGTTTTATACATTTTAGTAAATTGTAGGTTAGCTCGACTGTCCCAACTCCGCCCTAGAAAAATATACGAAACGAAAATAAAGAGAAAATCTAGAAGTGTATCTTTGTTTTGCGGCTTACCGCAAAACTATAACTACAGGTTATTCTATGATTAAAAAACTCAACTACACTGCCAATTAAGGGCGTGTTTATTTCATTTTTAAGTATAAAAGGGAGACGTTTGCGACTTTTAAAATAGAGTAAATTATAGATATACGGATGCAACCATTTGAATCGTTCTCATACTTTAATCAAATGCCATTAAATTCGGGTAAAAACTTCTTTCTTTTGCCAACAATCAACTGATGTAGATTGTATCTATATCTACCTGATAATAGTAACGATTGCCAACAAATTACAGGTGAAGAAAGAGGGAGCGAATCATATGAATCCGAAAGTGGACAGATGTCATTTATTTCAGGTCATATTAGAAGTTACAGTGGATGCACATTAAACAGGTGCCAAATAGGGGGTCAACTTGGAAAAAAATTTAAATTGGGTTAATCGAGTCGAATACTACTAATGGACGTTTTTATATCCGTCTCTCAATTTGGTAAAATTAAAATATTTAATGCTCGAATGTTTACTGCTCACGCAATTGTATTTAGGGTTGTTTTCTCTAATATTACACCACCACTACTATATAAATTTAGAACAGGTGGTTTACTATGGTTTTGTTCTAACCTAAGGCGACCATAATTCAAGTTATGTTAAAAGTCCAACCTTCTAGTCAAATGATTTTGGCCGTTAGCGACAAGCCACTCACCGCTAATTCACTCGCAATCCCACACACAAACCAAGAATGTTGGAATAGGGAAATGATTATATGGAAATTTTCTATAATATTAAAATTTTGACAATTTTTCGGACGTTCAATTGTGGATTATCATCAAATTGAAGGTCGATGTTCGGTTGCGATCCGGCCGGAGAGAGAGCATCATGCATTGTGTCTATAAGAAGAAGGCAGCAATGATGATGAGAAGAGGTTAGAGGTCATATACAGGTCGCACACCTGCCCTAAAGCACCACGATGTTGTCTGAAAGAGGCGACTATCGAATATTGTTGTAGTTGTAGTTGTTGTTGTTGGTGTAGTTGTGTTGTCGTCCACCTACGTTTATGTCGCAATTTGACGACGACACCTAAACTTCCAGCTTAATTATTATTTTCATCACTATTTCATTAAATTTTTAAAAACCATTCACTTTATACACACATATCCACATACGAAAAAAATTGGTATATGTAAGTATGAAGATATACTGACCATGTAATAACTAAGCGATTTTTTTTTTTTGTATTTCTTCTTCAACGATACCATCTTTACTTTCTTCAAGTTTCGAAGCAAACGATAAATTACTTTGAAATGAATAAATAAAATGTGTCTGATTGGGCTAGTCGTAAATTTTACAGATAAATGTACGTGGAACGATTCGAATTTGGTCACGTTTTTGTTATTTATTTATCAAAATTTTTTTTTGTATTTGATTGTTGACTAACAACAATGTAAATGCAACAGAATTTGCACCATTATCAATGACACCCAGACTAATGGTAGATCAAGTCAAGTCAACCAATCAAACAAATAAAAGAAGTATAGTTGTCCCATGATGACTATATAGATTCGTGAACAGTTTGAGATATCTTCGATAGATGGTGGTAGTATTTTGTCAATTTTTGTTGACAAATATTGGTCACCCTATGTCTCCTATATCTATTCCGATCTTAATCCACATCTCGCCCCACCTGTCAACGAGCAATATAACAGGTCTTGACATTATCTGTTAACCATCAGAATGGAATAATTAAATGTGTGTTCAACATTGTGACTTTAGACAGTATCTTGGCTGTCAATGCTCGACGACCTTCATACGATAATCCTCCTTGGCCAGGAGCATTTTATCGTCGTCATTTAACCGTGAGAAATCCATCTCTTCTACTATACTTTTTTTTTTTTGGTAAGTTTTAGTGATCTTCACATGTCTAGCAGTCATCAAATCTTGTTAGTCAAATTAAAACGAATTAAAATGTCTTCAAATAGCATTTAGGACACAAATGACTACCGTGTGTGTAGGTATGGGGGAGCGTTTCGCTTTAATTTCGACCAACCTCTCCTATTAAAATGTAATCAGACAACAACAAGGATTCTTTGAAATTTTTCTACAAATTAATATGAAATTGTAACGTTTTGGAATTTCGCAGGAATTATGCAGGTAGTTGAAATTCCGCTAGTTATCAATTTCTCACCTTTACAATGTTTGTGGTAGTATAGTGGAGAATTTGTTGAGAATAAAGATGAAATCAAGATGTTCATGCGGGCGGTCATATAAATCCACCTTCGTCTCTCTTATAATCTATGAATGTGTTTGTTGTGATTTGGGGTGAAGTATGTAGGTATGTTGAAATATATGTACACACTTAAACACACACACATATATTTATACAAAATAAATAATTCATTCGTAATGGTTGAATAGTGAGGATGAGGTGTTGCCGCAACGACCAAGTGTGATACAATTTGTCAAGGTGACAACGCTTCTGTTCAAAATTCCCCAACTATTTATAATATTGTCAACGGAAATTATTTATTACGTCTATTTTACATATTTCCAATGTAAATAAAAACAGTTTTTACACATACACACACACAGTGGTTGAATTATCACCAACAAGACTTCTACAAATATCCCTAAAAGAACACCCAAAATAATTCCAACACTGCAATATATAAACTTCCCAAAAAAAAAAATTAAACACAAAAATTTCGGTTGCTTCGAATTATGATCGTAATTTAACGATTTTGTAATATAGAAAGTGTCCTCCAATAGGGGGTCTCATCCATATTAGAATTTGTAGGAAGTTTATGAAATATGGTGAATATTGGTCGCTGTCACCATTGTCGACTATATACTATATACCTCTATATATATATTAACATTTCGAGAATGTCGAGAAATATGGGGGCGCCGGAACGCGTGCTGTGTGTATATGACCACCTCCTGTGATCAGCCGATCCAAAGGGGGTCTATGTCACACCGGTCTCGTACTGTCAACATATACCGTTTGACAATGAACCGAAAATCGGCAGGATAGTCACTACTTCTAATAAATTCTATTTGATTATTTGAATAAATTTTATTGATAGTGTTATTGTATTGACTAACAGATGGCACTCGAATAGTTTATATTTCTATATTTTTTTTTTTGTTGGGTGTAAATTGATGGATTTAGAGAGGGTAGACTGACTGCTGTTACACTTTTCTATTCGTTTTAATTAAAATTGATGAGAAACGAAGACTGGCCCAGTATGAGTAGCTTGTCGGACGAAAACAATTATTATTAGTTTTAGACTCGGCAGGAATCTGGCAATTTCCTCAGAAGGCATCAAAACCAATCAGAAGCTGTCTTGGTTGTGATTAATAAAAATGAAAAGTGAAGAAACAATGTTATGATGCGAGACGATTGGAATAAGTTACTTTTAGTGTTAGTGTGTGTGTGTATATCTACCCTGAAAGGGATTGTTCTTTAATTTTTTGGTCATTAAACGGTCGCATTCTATATACAATGAGTATGCCAATTAGGAGCATCTCAACACAACAGGGGGTAATGTCTCGGGTTGATGATGATCCGTTGCCTTCTACTTGCAATATATTATGTTACGGTGTTGGAAAATTTAATGGATATTAAGTTTTTCAGACGGCCCTGAAACTGTAATTAAGTCACGAATATCGGGCCGAAATTCTAGCCATTTTCACTCCCAATACATTAACACACATTATTATAATTTATTCACTAAACATTTCATCGTTGAATGTTGTTGTTGTTGTTGTTGTTGGTAAATAGCGCCCGTAACTGGATAGATGGATATCTATTAGAAATCAAAAAATTAACTACAACCTTTCCCTCAACATATTTTCAACCAACCTCTATCTAATACACCATCAAAATAACTGTTTTGGTAGAAAAAAAAAACAACTTTATATATTGATTTGGTTGATTAGAAAAGCAATAGACAAAGTTAGAAAATAAGTATGACGTGATTTTTTTGAACGGGATACGCGCCGAGCGCGTGTCTAGCACTCTCCTTCAGGGTATGTAGGAGGAACAGATCGTGGGAAAAACAGCGTACTATAGATGAATTTAACCGTTCCATACGACTTGCATATACGTTAAATTACCGATGACCTCGATTAGGTAATATCTTCAAATATAACTACACTATAGCAACATCGCCAAATATTTCTGCAAACTTAGCAATAATAAAACAAGAAAAAATAGTGAAGTATAATTAACACTATATTGGAATTGTGTAAAAACAAGTAAAAAATCTGTGATTGCAACATTATTCTGTTTAGAGATTTTGAAAGCGTGACCAGAGGCATTCATGTGAGAGAATACTAATTGTAGCTTTGAATTATAATCGTTAATGCTGGTTTGTTAAATAAATATTACTTATTTTCAAGTCGATTTATACTTTAAGTACCTTCCATTTATTCTATAATGTCAATATACCGCATGTTCCACTGAATATCAGCTTATGAGAGTTGTGCTAGCTTTAGGAGCTCTACAAACCGAATACAGATCTATCGGGCTCATTAAGAAAATAAAAGGATTCCAGACACTTTAGTTCTCTTACTCGTTATGACTCATCTCTATAAATTAAATTAGTGTGGAATATCCTTTTGGAATCATCAGTGCTTGATAAGATTGTAGACGCTTCCCTGTAGCTACATACCCGTTTTGACGGGTACTGTAAGTTCTAGCTAGATAGCTGCTCCGTTTTACGCTATAAAGTATCGAGTAGATTTCCGGAACTGTATAGCACACTTTAGGTTTGAGCAAGTGTATCGTAAGGCTCCTTATCATCCTTCCAGCTAATCCATTAGCAGTATTGTTCGTCTTATCTAAATGTAGCGAAATTTTTGACTGAAATGAGTAAAATTGTAGATCTTGGTCTGGGCTATTATGGAGGAGTTCCTTAAATCTCGAAGTTATTCTTCACTCAAGATTAGCCAAGGCTTTTTTAGCCGTACTAGTTCTTTGTTAGCTTCAGTCTAAAGTATCTTTTTTCAGTGCTATATTCTCATTGGATATTGACTAACACTCTAGCTAAAATTTTGGCTTACAACTACCAACTGCGTGTGTCAATCCTCTAGCATCATATGATAGAGAACCGTAAATAAGGCATAACATCTGAGCAGCTTTCAAATGGTCACCTTGTGTAAGGACATGCGATATATGGAAATTTACGATTTCATCACGACTAACTTTCAAAGATAAGCTGTAAAAGTAATTTGTTCCTATTCAACTTACAGCGTTACAAATATGAACATTAAAACATGAAAACATTAAATAGGATTTCCTCCAATAAACTGTGTTCACGTTGTTTTTTCTTTCTTATCTCCTCCACTAACTCTCTTTTGTCTTTTGTATAATAGAAAAAGTGTGCCAATATTCAGGTGAATATATAATCGGTTCAGTTCTCACGCAATCATACCTAAAATGTCAAATTATTATTTTGATTATAATCGGATCCGCCCTATATAATTTAACTCTACCAAATGTTCAATATTATTATTTTACCCTTTAGCTAATATTTAATGATATACCAATTAGATGTTTATAAAGTAGAAGATGAAGAAGACGACGAAGAAGAAAGAACGCCTTCTAAATACACATAATTGATTTAATTATATGTACATGTGTAGTCTAATTAATGTCTAAAAATGTGTTAATTATAATCAAATCCAACTACTGTACGATTAGCTAAAATTCAATAGAATTATTCAAATTAATTAATTAATTAATTCGATAATTATAAATGTTGGAATTGCTAGCGGCTGATTAGGGTAAATACCCTTATATCACAATATATTTCTTCACGATAATTGTTGGTAAATTCAACATTTATATATGGGTTAAACAGCAACCATATGACTAATACATTTTAAGCGTGAGAACACAACAGAAAGGAGCCTATGGGGCCAGGATAATTACACGTTTTGAAAACACGTGGTAAACAAAATCGTTATATAGGTATACATATATACCTACCATTTTTATAAAACCACAATCAAAAGTATTTATTTTATAAATTTAATAATACGTCGCAATTTTATCGATATTGTACGAATATAAATTTTGATGATGATACTCGAATTGTAGTTTTAGTGTTGGTGTTAGTGGTGGTGTTCTTTTTTTTTTTTTTTGGTTAATGGCAAACAATGGGAAATATGATGATTATTAGGTGGATAATATCGATAGATTGGGCAGGTTGGGTTAAGCACGGACCATCGTGTAAGGTAGGTCGTGACCATATGGGCGCAAAATCGATGTGAGCGGAATGGAATGGAATTCCGGCACGTACCGGACCCACACACACTCAAAATAACAACAAATTTTCATGTGGAAATTATGCAAATTTTTTCGATTATTTCAATAAAACCTTGTAATTTTGTAATAATAACGAATAAAATTTGCAAAATTAAGAAATTTAGATAGCGATTTTAATAGTGGATCAAGCAAGTAACTTTGCTGTAAATCAACATGGTTATTGTGACAGTATTTGAAATAAACAAAGAATTTATAGCACATTTTCAAATTATTTACAAATGATTATAAACCATAAATTAAATTCAGGTATCCTACCATCAAGACCCATCATATAATATAAATACGACCATTAGTGGAAGACTCGTTGTGTTAGTTTTTTTATTATTTCAGGAAAAATTCCAACATTCCACCATGATGTTTACATGTTATTACCCCCGAAAATCCTATATAATACAAGACAAGATAACACAGCGACATGTTGTTATGACACCCTTTAGATTTAGACGTAAAACATCAGGGGAACTGTGTGTGACAACGACAACAGGTGGCTACTTTATTAACACAAAACCACACAAAAAAAAACTAAGTCCATAATAGAGCTATTGAGGGGATTTAAGAGGATTTCGTTTTTAAAAATTGTAACCCTTATCAAAACGACATTAATCATGTGAAGATGATCAAGAAGACGAACTATAACGGATTCAGAGGAACGAATCGTTACAAATTAATGCCCGACAATAGTCTATTTAGAGACAAATTTTTGTAAATTATTGGGGTAATTTTTTACCATGTGCGTGTGTGTGTGTGTGTGTGTGTTGTTTTTTTTTGGTTTTATGGAGAATATCCGGGCGTTCTTCAGCCACTGGTTAATTACATAGGGGACCTGAAAACGATTTTCACTCATCGAACTGACAGATAATAGCCGATGGGTTGTTTAATATATATTACAAAAAACTAAAACCATCAGACTATCGTTCTGTAAAATATCGACATCATTATCGTATAGTTTTTAAACAATAAGCCAGTTTGTTTTTAAATTTAATCTATGGTTTAACAAATTATTTTCAATTTTCATCATTTATAAAGTTAGCCAAGATTGGAAATTATTTGTGGTTTTGTATCATCATCATATGATGGGGTTTTTTTTGAGTTTTGATAGCGGTAAATGTAGAAATGATCTTTTTATTATTACAAAAAAAAAATATCTATATATAATGAAATAGGTATTTGTGAGGGTCTGGTCATTGGGAACTCACAGCAGGGGGTCACGCCGGGCCTTAGGCGTTTTGTAATATATGGAGGCCATCCTGGCCAACATTAATAGTTTACAATAATAATAGCTCACTGCAAGAGAGTAACCAGCACGGAACGAACAGAGAGAAAACACAAAAGAATGGAAAAAAAATTGAACGAAACGTACTTGAAATGGATTGCAATCGATCAGAATTTACACACCATAAAAAAAAAATCAAATTATATTAAAGAATAAGCGACCAGTATGAGATCTCTGAAAGAACAACAATTCTAATTGTTGAATTAGAATTGGAATGATGATGAATTATCGAGGTCTAATTGAAAGAAACGTTGGAGACTACAACGGTAGAATACGGCGCAAACCCGACTGAAATCTTCTATTTATCGTTTTTGATAAATTCATTAAAATTAATTAATCAATCACAGATTAGACTGTGAAAGTATTGGAATTTGCAAAACCGAATTAAAATTTTATGTTGCCAGTAAGAAAACATTGGAGACCTTAGCGACAGACCTGACCTGACCAGACCGAAATTTTCCGAGTATGTAGAATACCGGCAAACAGGAAACATCAAATTCCAAATGTGAAAATGTTGTAAACTGCAACAATGAAGCAACAGGCTGGCAGAGTTCAATCAGTTGTCATCACTAGTTAGAGAAAGCTACAGGTTTTACTCTCTGAAATTACAACACGAATTCCATAGATTAGAAATCTTCAAGTTGATAATAAGTGAGAAAAACACTGGTGACTGCAAGGATAGTTCAAAAGACAAACCTGCCTGAAATCGTCCAATCAGTTTTATTACATTATGTTAGAATGCTGATACAACCGAAAATTTCATGTTGTAAATAAGAGAATCGTAGAGATTACAACGGTGGAGTAGAAGACAAACTTGACTGAAAAATTCAATCAATTTTTGTTGTTTTTTTTTTCTGGTTTGGTCTCTTGATGTGGTTATAAATTTGATGAAGGCGCCTCCACTATACCACACCAAATAAAATCCATGGCATCGTATCATTAAGAGATGTAAATAATGTCGAGATATACAATTCACATGTTAATATGTCCATAAAAAATCCCTTTTCTTTCAAATATGTCGACCATTTAGGAGCTTCTTGATGTTACAGACAGGAAACAGCTAATGATTCGAATCGAATCATCTAAATAAATTTCCACTTCTGTATAGGTAGTTTTTTCAATATTTTTTTATTCTCTTCCCCCTAGAGCCCAACGAAATAATTTTTGATTAAATGAGATTTTTTTTGGAATTTTCAATAATAATAATGATGATCGAAAAAAATGAGATAGACGATCAAAAGATATGGCGTGAAATGGTCTAAACAAGGACTATGGTGAGATAGACCGGCACAAACAATGGGTTATTGTGTCGCTCTAAAGCGGCATTTAACTTTGTAAAGACTATGAGGACATTGATGTTCAACACTATTAGCCTAGTCATGGTCAAGTAGATTACTGACAGCCGACTACTCGAGATGAGTGCAGAAAAAAGTTTTTTCTCAACAACTACCTATAGAAATATGAGGGGGAAAAATGACGCATTGATTATGATTAAAGCCGGTCCTGGAATAATAAATAATTCCATCACTATCTATAGAGGTATACTCGAATAATAATAATAATAATAATAATAATAATAATAATAATAACAGGTGTTGTTATTATTGTTGAAATGAAGAAAGGGACTCGAACTATCATCGTTAGCTTCTGATTTTTTTTTGATAGAAAAACCGCACTTGTTTTGTTGAGAATTCTCAACCTGCTGAATGCGGTCCTGAATAAAAGACACACAAAAGGACTACTTTGTTAAAATGACACGTTTAATGAAATGTGTATTATTTATGGTCGGGTGTTCACTGGCTCCTTTCATCTTTTATGGTCATTATTATTTTTTTATGTTAATTCATTTTGTATAACTTTATATATGTTATTATACGGACGTTTCTCCGGTTCTTTGGACGTTGTCGGACTTTTGTTGTTGTTGCTGTTGTTGTTGTTGTTGTTGTTGTTGATGTTGTCTATTTCAAGTTACAATATTCCAACATTGCTTTGTCCCCTTTGAATATTTAATGCAGAGTTTATGGGCCAAATTTAAACAAATGCATGATGATGGCAATAAATTTTCTTCCCAAAAATAACCAATCTCCACATATAAACACACACTATATACCTACCAATAAAATTCTTAAACATTTCAACAATTTGCAACTATAATTAAGGGTAAAACTAAATGTCAAAATTTCGTAACACCAGGGGGCCAAATGGGCGTTCACCAATCCATAAAAGAGACTCTGCCTAATGGATCGACATTTAAAATTTATTTACAGACAATGAGAAGCCGAAATCTGACAGAAATAACAAAATCAATCATTTATATTTGAAAAAACAAAACAAAAAAACAGCAACAGCTCCTACAAAAATTTTATAACAAAACTTTATAGATGAGGACCTGAATAATTCGTTTACTTGTGAAGATTTTCAGTCAGTCTATACACCACTATTAGTACCGCCTATCGTTCGCAGCAGGTTGCGCTGCTGTTGCTTAATTCTGTTAACAATAATAATAATAATAATGAAAAAAAGCAGCAACTTGAGCATCTGCAAAGGGTGCTATACTTTATTTAAAAATGATAAAGTGTAGTGTAGAATAAATCACTAGTACGCGACCTCTAATGAAAAATGTACTTCAGTGTAAGTTTCACGGGCACACCACCTGCTAGCAGGGTAATAAGGTCTGCAGGAGGCCTCCCCGACTTCGCTACCAACATCCATCAATAACTATTACAAAATATTAATAGCAATTCGTTTATAAATAAATAAATTTGAAAAAAATAAAATACAATAAACACACAATAATACAACAATTCTTATCAAAATTAACAAATATTCCTTGAAATTAATTTAAAACCGAAAAAATCGTTTAAGTTTGATTATTGTCGGTTTTAAATAGTGTTAATGGTGTATGTTGGATTTAGATCGAATTAATCGGCATATGGCCCCCTGCAATGGGGTCGATTGGTACAAACGAGCCACAGTGGGGTCCCGGGAACTGCACCCAGTAGCGTCCCGTCTAACCCCATCATTTCTAGGCATATCGTAATGAATTGCTCAATTACAAGAGTGCGCGCCACCGCAGCGATCTCATTATCTCCTGTGAACAAGAACATACCGACTTTAATAACATTGAAATAACATCACGTATATATTCCAATGAAACTGAAACACTAATATTAACTCAAATAAAGACAGATAATGGTAGTATTAAAAATAAATCGATGATGATGATAATAATATTCAATGATTAGAGGTGGTCATTTTTCACAAATATTATACAGACTGAAACGAATCGACAAAACGATATTAAAATGAAATAAACTGAAATTTTTTTTCAAGCATCCTGCTGTACAACTTGTTGAAAATTGTAATGTGTGGGGGTGGTTATGTCTATCTTTTATTTATTTTTTTGTTGGTTGCGATTAATATGGCCCATAAATAGACAACATGACAGTATGGAATTCGTCCTGGTGCTTTGTCGGGGTGTGTCATCCTGATTCTAGCACCCAACTGTGGACCCCCCTCCAATCTATCTATGATTAATTAATAAGTTAATTAATCGAAGAATTTCCATCTATACGTTTTTTTTTTTGTTTTTTTTGATAGAGGGTTGTATAATTCATATAATAATAAAATATATGCAACAATTATTATTTATGGTATTGTATTAATATAGAATGACATGACCGAATGTCTGGAACCCCCCTATGGTTTGTGAAGAGCTACCATAGAGTGGAATTCATATTTCCGATCATCGATTTCTGTTTTGATAAGATCTCTACTTCTATCTGTATGTATAAACAGATTTTTGTACAAGTTGAACCGTTCATCATCTATTTCTCGTCGAAAATATGGTTTCTTTTTTTTACATTTACTTTCAGTTATTTTGAAATTGTTGTAGTAGTAGCCTGGAGTTGTTGGTGTTACCATCCACCCACTACCATTAAAATTACGAACTTGTAGCTGAAAGACAAACACAAATCATAACAAAAAAAAAGTGTAAAGAAAAGAGAAAAAAGTACACACACACACACACACACAAGAATAGTTTTGCTGCAGTTATAGCACTCTAAACACGATATCGCTCCGCTGCCATTTAACGACCAATACATTTGTCATACAATGCCGGTATTTTACACGTGCTATTGCTTCTTCACATGCAAACATATGGACAACTCTATACATATGTATGCATGATTTGATTTTATAACGCGAAATATTTATACATCGATACATTATAATACACATATCACGACACCTATCCTGCAGTTATACCTACATTGAACAATAAAACAAAATCGATTAAAAAAAAAGCGTATTATGAGACTTTATACGGTCGGATTTTTTTTGTAAAGATCGATAAACATTCCTGTAGTGATCGTGATGATGACGATAACCAATTGTAAAAACAAAAAAACGTAGATTTCCTACCAAATAGATGTACCAATATGCGGTGTCTTTGTTATCAATAAGACACAGACAGAAGTTGCAAATGGGTTGGATAAAGAGGAAGATATCCCACATAAAACTAGAGACGTTTTGCTTGAATTTCAAAATAAATTAAAACAGTCACTATAGAAAAGTACACTCGTCTATGAGTATCGGTGAATGTGTTTTAGTTTACGTAGCGACTGAACGGCTAGAAACTTGAAGAATTCACAAAATGTTTCACTACGACTAGAAACTTGAATTTAATTACACACTCGTCTACAACTAGCATCAATTTGAGCATTTATACAGAATTTTATCGATAGTCTCACAATTTTGTGTCATTTTATGCAACAACCATAACAATCGGCTTACAGTTGTCTCGTAGGATGACCAATTTGGTCGTTGTACAGAAGTGGTATCTTTATCAAATAACAGTCGTAATTTAAGCAATAATTGGTTAAAGTTTTCAACTTTAAACAACTCAACACCGCATAAAACATATATATACTGCACACAAAAAACCAGCTAGATGACAGAAAACGAGTCGTTATAACAAAATGAATATTCTTGTCCAGTCAACAACTCAATAATATTCAAAAAATAACAAATACCTGTTCCAACATATGTTTACATTATTTATTTGTTTTCAAATAAAAATTTTTAGTCTAATCAAACTAGATCGAATTATGGTTATGATGGTTAGAATATAGACAACCATATCTGGTTTTGATTTTTAGGTTTTATTTAAACATCAACGGACACATACCAGCATATATCTAGGTATAGTTACGCTCACGCACATAATTCAAGACCAGCATGAACTAGCTTTAATATATTCAATTGTCAACACCACTCATCAAGGGGTGCCATGATTTAAATCTACTTGTCGTATATAGGTATATATATAAGAATAAGACACGTGCTAGTGTCTAGGTATGTTCACCCACTTGAAAATTTTCCAAATAATTCATAAGAAAATTTTATTTCAATTTTGCATATTATGTGTGTGTGTGTGAGATGGCCGCCGGCAAATAGTGGCAGGAATGTGTCGTAAAATCTGCGAGGATCGTTGCTTATCCTGTTTGTTCAACAATAAAGTGTACGATAAATGTCCATCAATATCATATACATAAATCAGTTTGATTATTGTTGTCTTTTTCTTGATTCTTTTAAATTATAATATCTATAAAAAGGTATGTTTATAATTCTAAGAAGTCATCGATAAAATTGTGTAGATTACAACGGTAGAACTCAACTGAAAAACATTTAATCCAGCACCTATAGTTATAGATTTTGATGAAACAACTAGGAGATTTCAACGGTAGAGCATGAAACGAACCCGCCTGAAATATAAGCCACCGCTGTATAGGGGGATACATGGAGTCCTGAAAGTTGTACAGTCGACTAAAACCTGGAGATTTCATCGGTAGATCTGCACAAAAACTGGAGAATGAAGCAACTTAATTTGTGTGAGTTCTGATTACAAGAGATTTTTTTCAAAAATATAACACTCTGCGTATACAATCTCTTCTTGTAGAAACAACCAATCAATCTCGATGTTCTTTTACCAGATGGCGCACAGGTAAACCAACTGACCGGCTCGTTTCCAGGCCTTTCTTGCTTAGTCGTTTACCTACTGCTTAAGTTAGAGTGCGCGCGCGTGTTACACAAAACTTCGCTAACTTAAAAACAAGAAAAAAACAACAACAACATTAATTAATTCGAGTATTATTTTGAGATAATTAAAAGAAGTACATAAAGTGTTCAAAGCAATGAATGGCGGTGTGATTTTGTTTAGTGTTTGTTTAATCTCATAATGCAAACATCGACTGAATCCAGTGTATTAACAACAACAACAACATCTTGCGACAATCCAGATGATGAAATGTCGCCAAAACCAAATGATTTGAATCAAGCAACAACACCACCACCACCACCACCAACAACAACAACAACAACAGTGCAATTTAATTTAGCAACAGTAATGTTACAAGAAAATTTATTACAACGTTCAATACAAAATGTTGCATTATCATTACAAAATGCAATGATGAATTCATTACAACAAGCAGCTTTACTTCCGGCGAATTCAGCTGCAGCTGCTGCATTCAATTTACAAGCATTAGAATCATATTTAACATTACAACAATTAACAACAGTCTCAGCAAATGTTAATAATAATAATAATAATAACAATAACAACAATAATAATAATAGTAGAGTTGATATATTGAAAATTGCAGCTAGTACAGCAAAAATAACAGATGATACACAAGTTGATGATACAACAACAAATACTAGTTTAACTGAAGATGTTGATTTAGCTGAAGAAGTTGAAGAAGATTTAGCTTTATTAGATAATGATGATGCTTTAAGTAATTTCCCATTATCAAATTCACCAGTCGATACTAGTTATCCTAGTCTGATAATGAATTCGTTGTATCAAAACAATAATGTTAATAACAATAGTAATAATAATAATAGTACTGTACAGAATACAGCATCAACATCGACAAATAATGGACGACAAAAGGGTGCTACACGACCGAAGAAACAATTCATTTGTAAATTTTGTAATCGACAATTTACAAAAAGCTATAATTTGTTGATACATGAACGCACCCATACAGATGAACGGCCGTATTCTTGCGACATTTGCGGTAAGGCGTTCCGACGACAGGACCACCTCAGGGACCATAGGTAATTTAACGACAATTAATCCAAAACTAACCTGGAAAATTTCCAACTTATAGTTTATACACGATATCCAAAAAAAAAGTAAATTCCAAATCCGGCCCTGTAGGCTTATCGGCCTTTCGCACCTGATTATCCTGTAGGTCCTATCACGCCCACTTGTGTGAGTTTCTATCACGCCCAATTTTACGGTCTATACACAACACGGTTATTTTATTATCATTATTATTATTATTGTAAGTAGAATTCAACAAAACAGATAGTTTACCGTCGGATAAAATTTCATGTTTGATATCTGAACAAATAAAGAAATTGTTTTGTTGAAAGCTATAGTTGGAAATGTCAGCTGATACAAGATTCTTGAAATTATTCCAAAAACGAAAAACATCACAGTCCTAGTTGAAAACACGGTTTGTTATTTTTTTATTATTGTTGTTGTTTTATTGATGGTTTTATTGGAATTCTTGTTTTAAAATCCAATCAGAATGTGACGCACAGTTATAATTCTTATTCACACTATATCGTTATCAGATAATCCGTTGAAAATTTCGTTAATAGTTGAAATATGTTTAAAATAATAATAATAATAATTAGTTGTAATATTTAAGAAACAATGGGCTATAAATTGTTGTTTTTTTTTTTTGTTTCTTGTTGGTATTCGTTAAAATAACAGGTTTTGTTGAACAGGTAAATTTTACTAATTTTTTATTGTTGTTTTTGTTTATAATCAAGAAAAATTCCAATAATCGATAAATTGGTTTGCAATAAATATTCCACCCACAATATTAGCGACAACTTTGATAAAATTTAACAAATTTTTTTTGTCTGTTGTCTCGCAAATTTCGTGTCTTGATTGACTATTAAAGTCACCAATTTGTTTCAGTAATTCTGTTACTTACAACTAATTAGTTGTTTAATATTTGTTGCTTCACGGTTGTATATTTTTTCTGTATATAAGTCTTTAAATCAATTTCATTGTAAATTGAACGTGGCCCCGTCACCGGCAATAAACCAAATCAAATTGTAACCATCACCAACCACCCATATATAGAGGAGTCACACTACGTTTCATTATACATTAACATCTAGTTAAATGTGAGGAATGCCTTCTACATAAATTGACAATACATAAACAGGATGACGGGTGTTTATAATAACACAACACCTACAATCAAGATTTATACCACCCCCATTTCAATTACAATCCAATAATTTGTGTGAAATTAATTCGATTGTTTTATTTGTTATTATTGTTGTTGTAGGTATATCCACAGTAAAGAGAAACCGTTCAAATGTACCGAATGCGGTAAAGGTTTCTGTCAATCACGGACATTAGCCGTCCATAAGATTTTACATATGGAGGAATCACCGCATAAATGTCCTGTGTGTAATCGTAGTTTTAATCAACGTTCAAATTTGAAAACACATCTATTGACACATACCGATATAAAACCATATAATTGTTCGTCGTGTGGTAAAGTATTTCGTCGAAATTGTGATTTAAGACGGCATAGTCTTACACACAATTTGGGTAGTGGTGGTGGCAGTCAAAATTTCACAATCGACTCTATTATGAACAAAGACAAGAAATAGTATTATTATTATTATTATTATCGATTTTGTTGTTTATTATTATTATAATTACTATTGTATATAATTATGATTTGTAAAAAATTTTAGCTTTATACAGAAGAAAAAAATTAATAAAAATTTTATTTAATATTGTTTTATTCTTTTATGGGTGTGTGTATTTTATAAATCTACCGGATATCTCATCGAAATATACCGACAAGAAAAGCTCTTTCAGTCATTTAATTTCCATAATATATCGCAAAGCTGTTACATAAATCCTACTATAAGTCTATATAAGAAACCTATGTCATTATGTTAAAATATAACCATTGTAAGAGTGAGATAGATAGATATTCATAGGATCGTACATAGGTACAGTTCGTCGATTTATTAGTTGTACATGTACTTTGCACAAATGAAATTTATGTTACCTCTATGGCCATTAGAAGCACTTTACTTGATGATATATGATGGCTTATGTAACCACAACAAAACCGGACATATATTCACGTTCCTTTGTAATGACCGCGAAAAATTCATTTTATTGTTATTGGGTGCTTTACAACTACACTAAATAATAAAAATAATCATAATAGAGTGAGAAAGATTATTAGCGTATTAACACTTGAAAACAAAGGAGCATAACTTTTCAGTATAAATGGTTGGAAAAGGAATGAGGAAATAGACGTTCAACACTCTTCCTGATTCTAGATAATATTTACCAATTTTATAGTTATAACAACAATAAATAATAATACTTTCTCTATACTTCAAATATTAAAAAAAAACACCTGAAATTACTGAAAACCTCTTGCCATATTTACAAATAAATATTGACAAATAAATAAATAGTGTTGTGTGTGTAAAATGGTCCATTTGTGTGCAAAATCTTCATGCCCACCCACGTTGTCTAATAATTGCTATGATACCTTGTTAATGTGACCTGGACCTTATTTACAGGATTATCGTGAATTCTTAACACCTGGTTGTTGACTAGTGTGTGTGTGTATGGATACTTATCTATAAATATAGATCAAATAGACCTCACATTGTGCTAAACTAGGATAAATAGAGGCGTTAAACTGATAAATTGAATTTTATCGGTCTATTGGTGGTTATAAGAAAATTTCTCAAGTGGTAGAATTTTTTGATTGTTAAATCTAGTGTAAATAAATCGTCTCTCTCACTCGTTCTATCTATAGTCGGTACAGTGACTTAATAGATCCAGTAAAATAATAAAAACAATAGATCCACTAACAGAGCACTTGATGGATATATACACGGTCCAGATGGGTCTTTAGGTGAAAGATAGATAAAGGAGACTGTGGATTACTGACTTTGTTCCAAATTTTTTGATAGATATCGGTAGATCAGGACTAAAAGAGACAACCTAGGTGAGCAAAAACTTGAAATTATTAATAATAAATGATTTATTTAACAATAAAATTATAATAAGTGAGGACGACAACGTCGCAAATGGTAATCTAAAGAAATAGACAATTGATAGTAACTGTCGGCAACAAAAAGTTGATAAAAGTTACTAAACTAGTAGACGATTCACATGCTTTTTCCACACCATCAAAGAGGTAAAGTACAAGGTGCGTTTTTTTCGTAGTGGTATCCCTGGAGGCCTAATCCACTAGTTTTGGTAACATGCATACAACACAGTGTGATCCTTTAAATAACGTTTTTTTCAAATGGAATAGTCCCGGTTCTTGTAGTTTCTCCTATGTTCCCAGACGAAATGTCTCAACTTGTATAAATGTAATAGTTGTTAGGTAGTCCATTTATTTTGGTGTTGTGCCTGTTCTTTAAATAAACATTTGGTCTATCTGTAGTCATGACAAATTTTAAACATTTATTTATGTTGGTAATATTTCACAATTTCGTTCAAGTCCTTTTGTGCTATTTTTATCTATTGGATCTCTTAGGTCACTGTACAGACTATAATCCGAGTGTAATCATAGAGTGTACGAAGTGTTGATTTATAATTTGTTATTTTTGTACATGATTTGACCTCACATTATTTACCTTTCATTTCTATAATTATTTATAAAAAATTAAACAAGGATTCATATAGCTACAAACACATCAAGATCATCCTTGTCCTCTATTGGAAGCTTCCGTTTACAGGTCAACTGTTTATTTTATTTTTTTTTTGGAAAAATTGAAATTCCACATTCAAGGTTTTGATTTTATCTATCTTAACTATCTGAAAGTATAATTGAGAATCAACGATAGTAAGAGCAACGTTTCAAGTTGTTTTAATGCTGAAACACTTCTTTCAGCCTTATTATTATTAACGAGTTTGGTAAAAACGATTATTATTGCCTGAAATTCTTAAATAAACAGCTATTGCTCAGTGACTAGCAGATGGCAAACGTGTACAGCGAGTCACTAATTTTAAACACATTGAGTCTGTACTAATTGGTGATTTTAATCTAAGCAGTGCGTGATAATTTAACAAAACTATGCAACGAAAATCCAAAATTGAAGTTACACAAAGAAGGCTAAAGAGTTACGCGTCAACCAGCTAGAAGCTTTTGAAACTAGACGTCATAAAAGCATGCTTTCAATACTGATGTATTGAGAAGACCATCAACAGATCGACAACTGATAAACATTATTAAAACTAAAACAATTGTATATACAGTATGCGACAGCAAAACACGTACATATAGGAAAGAGCACCGACACTACCCACTCTCATATCGTCCATAGATGAGTTAGAATGATATAAAAAGAAAAAGTCAGCCAGAAATGGAAGAATCTCTCTTTCATACATAAAACTGTTCCCTACGTGGTCAATGTTTTGCTACTTTTATTATGACCATCAGCAGCATTACGATATTTTACTTAGAGTACTGTGGTAACTGTGGCAACTGTATCAAACTAGAAATGAGTGATGCGTTACATCAACAACATTTCTGGCTGCCCATTATCTCTTTATAAGAGTATGACTTTCCCTATGTGCCGATTTTGCTGCGCATGCTGTATACCTTGGTTAGAGCAGTTCTGAAAAGGATAGGGAGGAAGAAAATGCCGCGTTTGAAGAATGTAGGAAAATAGAGTGGAATACGTAGAGCAGAACAAGTTTTTAAAACAGCTAAAGACCGCTCTCCTCTACTCATACTGATAGCCTAACAAGGCACATTAACGAAGAAGATTGCTCCATTATTTCGAATAGCTACGTTTTCGCAATTTCAGTCACAATTTGTAAAGCTAATGTTTCTGGATTTGAATGAGTAGACTAGATGTATAAAGCTACCGAGAGTCAACACTCAATGGTCTTGTTTCATTTGTTATTACTGTAAAGCTCGGAATAAAATCCGGAGAAACTATAATAAAATGATCAAATGTTGCTTGCACGCTTCCATATTGAGTCACTATTGCTCCAGTTCCTAGAAACAAACCGTATATTACGACAAGAATTTTCGGTTTTTGGGAGCACTAAACGTTCAAACCATCAAGTGCAAAATAGAGACTTCTGTTTTGAGTCACTATTGGAGATTTTTCGTAAAAAATTATCAGTTCTGTGTAGGTAAAACACCTGATTCGTCAACTGGAGCTTAATAAGATTCAATCTGAAAATCATTGTTATAACTAGAAAGTGTTTATGAATTTTTCAGGAATTTTGTATTTTAACGAGAATTTCTAGTTTCAGTTAAGCAATGACCTGAAAAAGATTTACTAAATTTTTGAACTGAAAAATGAAATAAACAGGGTTTGTGTTCTGACTCACCATTATAGTCTCTTATATTACTACAGGAATGGTTAATATTGGGTGCGGTAAACGTTTTATTGTTAAATTTAAGTTATATTGCAGTTATGTTAACAGAGATTTATAATCAATATTTGTCTATTATTTCGTATCTTTTGCACACCTCTTTCATATAAATATTCTTATGTATATGTATATGTGATTACATAAAGAAAAATACTTAATATAATTTGAAATATCGAGCCAATAATTTCCAATAAGTCATGAATCAGCATTAAAACCTAAATTCTATATCAAATGAAACCGTCTTTAAATTCAACAACGATGTCTTTCTCTCACATTTGATAACTGTTTGTTAGAAGAAAAAGAAACATTGTTATTGTAGTTGTTGACGTAGTTGAAATTACAAGAGACAAATGATAGTGTCCGATGAAATGATGGCGGTCCATTGAGAGAGAGTATATACGTATATATGTATATATATATATATATAGAGGGAGGTCAAAGGTGAGCGAGCATGTTGCGAGTATACCCCCTTGGATCCCCTGTAGCAAGGCTGATTTGTCATGCCCCTCCTGAAGACGGCCCACGCATCTGCATTGCTTTCAATGAATGTCTCGGTCAGGACAAGAGACGTATAGGTCAATCGACTCGCCTCTCTCCTAAACACATGCCACCATTGATGTATACAACATACAACTGTTTGTGTGTATGTATGAGAAAATTCCATCACATTTATATTCGTATCGAAAAAGCGATAAGGATCTGTGGAGATATTAAGACGTTTTTTCTTGCCTAACGTTATCAAGAAATATACAAATTTTGTAGGAGTTCTTCTGGATATCTACCGGAAACTGGATTGCTAATTGGATTTATACTATCTGATTTATCACACATCATAGCAGGTGTTTATCTTTGCTATAAATTTTGAATACGTTACTAATGTCAACTGAAAAACTGAAATTTTATTAAACAGAAGAAGAAAAAAACAGTTGGAAAAATCTCTTTTTATTCCATCACGACGAACTAGAAGCTTAAAAGTCCATTAAATGTTTAGCTTTTCCATAAAGGATACAAATGACAATGGTCGGAGCGACGACAACATTAGAGAGCGCTGTTTCGGTTAAGAAATCAATGGGGGGCCTGTCAGGACACCATAGGGGGGGCGTCCATCTGCCACCTCCCCCCATTTATACACACTGTGTTTTTTTCATCCAGTTCACGACCGCTCTATGTATTATTATTGTGACTGAAATACCAAAATCATTTTCGTTCTTTATTAATATTATATTCTCTAAATACAGGACTAAAGTACATGGCGGGGGCAGTCGACTTTCGTTTTAATGAAATGTTACCGACACGATTGGATCAACTTAAGAAAAAACACACAAAAAAAAAAACGTACCGCCTATAATTGTAATAGGCCGTAAACAAGTCCATCCTTGTCCGATAAAACAGGATGAAATTTATTCTGCGGCACACAAGTATTGCATTGTTAATTCTATTGTCGTTGGTAAGGACCAATAGCGATGTAGATTTAGATTGGTTTGCTCTTTTAACAGGCACACGCAAAGACAGATGGACCAGCTGGTTAACATTTGGTCGACACTCGTTTTTTTATTCTCGCTTCTCTGTTATTATTGTTCTGTGTGCTAAAGGACTCATTTGGTAGGTATATATAGATTCCTTTTGATAAATACTCGCAAATCCGGTTGGTAATTTTTGTTGGATTAATCTCAATCAAGCGTTATACCTCGCAATCTATGTGTTTACTATTGCGAAAGAGATTCTTATGACGGGACGGCAGCAAAATTATACGGTGCACTTTAATGAGGATTAAATATATTTATCAATAGCTATGGGGCGATTTGATGGGAATTATATACACCAACCCTTTTGAAAACTACCCTGAGCTCCTGTTGAGAAAATTATACCATTCTCTTGTTGTCAAACTGTAACTTTAGAGGGTTTCTGGCTGGATATGTCATTGAAGTCTTCATAAAAAAAAAAAACGTAATTTTGATAATAAAATTGTTAAAAAGTGGGGTGAAAACTGTAGACGTTGCCACAATTGTTGCGGAATATCTATTCAAAACAATTTGGATCTTCTTTGTATTTCTATTAATACACCACACCACCTTATTCTGTGATGTTGGGTGAGTCAAATAACGACATGTTTATTGTCGAATGTAAATTAGGTAAAAATTAAAATTTCACAAATCGAAAATCAATTTCGGTTCAACATATCGAATTTGCATATATTTAATATTCCGATTCAGGTAGGTGTAGTTAATAAAACAACAAAAACCTCCACAACAACATGAGTGAATGAAAACGCCCACTTTTCTATAAGATACATCTCCATTTCAATTATTATCATCATCATCAAATTTCACCTAAATTGTTCAAAAATCTAATTTCATTGTTGTGATGGTCATTTGTCTTGTTTCAAATGTTGAAAATTATGTGGAATTCTCTCTATCTGAAGATATATTGTTGCACCCCTACTGCGTGTACAATTAAAAATTTCATTATTTATTTCAAATTTTTGATTTAGTTTTCACCAAATTTGAATGATAATTAAAAATAGCGGTCGTATCAAAAGTTTGATTTAAAATAGAAGATTGAATAGAATATAAAGAAAAAAACAAAAGGTGTATAGAAGAAGAGTGAGAGAGATATGGTTTAAAAGTCGTCGCGCCGCCGTAAATTACAATATGGCATACGATTTATCGCCCTCCAAACAGGACAATCGGTGGACCGACGGGGGGGCGGCTCCTTCAACCATTGTCCCAACAAGTCGCAATTGTAATTTTTCAATATTTTTCCATAATTATAATTTTTTTTTTGTAGAAATTTTGATAGAAATTCAAGTTATGGCCACGATCGATTACACCACAAACTATGGGTTAATTAGCGATAATTGTTGCAGAATCCGATTTTTTCACCACTTGTCACATTTGATTTGCATCAATTTTTATTTTGTTATTGTTGTTGTCGTCGTCTTTTAGTGATCCTGTGCACTCCATCAGTGTTCTATTTATTTTGAGATCAATTTCGAATGAAATTAAGTGTAAAAATGAAAGACTGACGACAGATAACGGGCTTGTTAATAATAACTGGAGTCGGCCGAAAGGTATCCCTCAAAGATTTAAAAACGATTATCAAAATACTACGTCCATGTCAACTTGAATATTGATCAAATTGATCAAATAAAACAACATCTATACATTGAAGACGCAATCTAATTATTATTTAAAAAAAAATCAATAATAATATTTACTCAACTGTTAATAAAAATGGAGACAGGCTGTATACCTACTGGTTATTGGCAAGTTGTAGATTGAAATAATGAGGTAAAAATAAAAAATTTTGTGTGATTGATTGGGGACACTTTGTCGTCAAAAGTTAAACTTTACGTTGTTTGTTCCTTTGTTTGGTATTGATGTCGTTGATTGTTGATCAGGATCAAATAAAGACAATGTTTGAAGCATCATCATCATCATCATCCGTCGGATAACATTATTTTAAAATTCCATAAATTTGTTGTTTCTAAACAAAAAGCTACCAAACATAAATTTTTGTTAATGAGATTTAAAAGAAGAGATAACTGGTGCCTACTTTTTTTCCAAACCAACGAAAAAAATGAACAAAACTAATATTGATATGCATATTCCAACTGTTTCATTTACGATTTTATTTTTCGAAGCTACCAAGATTGCCATTAAAACGAATTTATGTTACGTAAATTGCCGTCGCATAATTACAATATAGAAACTGATTTTCATAAATACCCATTGAAATGTTGTTCATTTCCATTTAATTCTTGCTGTTGTTCTACGATGCTGCTTTTGTAAATATATGATGTGTATGGGATATTTCCCTCTTATTCAGTTTAGACTTTATGGGACATTGAATTATCGACCTATTTTACATTTTAACTAGCGCCAGGTAAGAGATAGAGAGAGAGAGAGAGAGAGAGAGAGAGTCTCATACAATGACAATTTATCGAGTAAAATACCTATACCACAACTGACCTTTCGACATATCGCTAGAAAGTCAACAACGTGCAAAATGGAAAAATAAAATTAACGACTTGTACCTATGTAAGTTTGAAAAATATATCAAGAATAAAAGTCTAATTATCATGGTTTTGATTATTTCGCCGCCGCCGACGCCCGAAATCATTTTAATTAGCCAGACGCCCGTCAATGTTCCAATATTCTTATAACAACACCACCTCCACAATATAAGATGAGCAGTCAACATCATCGCCTATATAATAATAACCATATGATAGTAGTCGTAGTAGTAGAACGGCGGTAAAGGAGTAAAGGGTATACACAGATATATACCCCCTGCTGTTTCGGCTTATAGCAGGCCCTAATGAAGCACAAGCACACAACTCGTCTTAACATCGTTAAGTGAACAACTATAGAGGGAAGAACATGTATGAAACAAAAACAAAAAAAACAAAAAAAACGAACACAGATATGTCAGTCATTATACTTGTGTGTTGTGGACCGCCACGTTCTGTGGAGAGACCTGTCACGTGCAACTTTTCTTCCTGAATTCGCCTCCATCGAGAATTTTTTTCCAAATTATGACGGGCCAATTTATATAATAATTGGGTGGAGTAGCTGTTAAAAATTCGAATTAATTAAAATTCCGGAAATTTCGAGTATCTCCAAGAAGACAAAACGAAGAAATTGTTGTGGAAGAGTTATGGTAAATGCTGGATTTGGTATACAGTGGGGTGCCACATTAATATCTACAGTTGTTAAATCGATGATGGTATTAATTCGTTCATATTTAGATAGAGGATGGGTTCGTGAGTAGGCGAACTTGAGTGCTAAAAAACACTATCATTTCCACCCGCCCAATTCGATCAATCACATAACAGGGGTTCCGCTTATTAGATTAACTTAATCAGTTATTGTCGACGGTTGGATATCTTTACCATCATTTTTAGTATTTTACCAATTACGCGCCTACTGCGATTATAATCTTGATCAAGACAAACAAAAGCAAAACGGCAAACAAGTGACTGTTATAGGTATATACCTACAAATAAATTTCGTATTTATGGTCGAATATATAGAGAATGGTAGAAACGCACTATAGGGTGCCTTCAAAATGATACGCTACCGACACATATCTGTCCAATTTCAACCACCTTTTTATATTGACTGGATTTTACAAGAAATTCTCGAATTCTTGTTGGGTGGCAATGTTAAAATCGATAAATTTATTGGATAGATATAGAAACATTTGATGATACTTCAAAATGTGTTGATTGTTGTTGCAGAATGCACACCAGACCAGGTCTATAACGTATAAAGTTACATAGCTTGTCGTGTTTTTCTTATTTTATCAACAACCATCAGCGTTTATCATCAGAAACATTTAACACAAACACACGATGACTATACGTACAGTCCACATTTAAAGTTTGTTTTAAAACACACACACACACACATCGTTTTTAATCAACAGCTGAGAAAAATGACGGCGCCACGTCAAAATCAATCCAAGTCTTAATAACTTCAGTTTAACTTATTTCTAAACAGGAATAACCATCAAACTCTGGTTGTATAGATGGTACAAACCAATCAATTCCTGTTTTTGAAACATATAAGTATATATTATGTATTAAATATATGTTACATTGTGCGGCATGGTTTTACAAAGGTGATAAAGACTTCTACGTTCTCAGTGGTGTGTGTGTGTATATAGTTGAGATTGTATCAGCGGTCCTGAACATGGCTTATTTGTATGGATGCACGAGCCTGACGTTTGTATTATTATTCTACAGTTTGTAGTTGTAGTTGTAGCACACCAAACTATCCGATTACCACACGATTCAAATCGAAATATACCCATCGAACCATTTACCATAAATATTGATAGCAATGCGAATTTCCTTTTTGTAGAAACCAATGCTCGATCACCACACAAACTCATATGTAATTTACAATTACAAAATAAAAAAACTAGTGATGACATTAATGATTCAATAATTTTGTGGCGGCGGCGGTGGCGGCGTCGGCGACAATGTGCGATAACATGCCGGATTGTCCGCGTGTGTGGCAGTGCTTTATGGACACACATCCACCCAGTATACCATGATTTAATACTGCAATGTTCTTATGTTCAACCCACGCGTACCATCTTCTACTCGCTTATTTATAACCAACTTTACTCGTTTTAAAATTGTCAAGACACCGATGAGTTGTTGTTTAAATTGAACGATATCAACAACACACAAACAACAATACTTAATAATAATAATGATGAGGATTTCTAAGTCTTTTTCCCAAATAAGTCAACCGCCACGAAACTAGATATAGACCGAGCGAGTAGCTGATTTAATCAACAACAACAACAACAAAAAAAGTCTCCTGAAACACACAGGTCGGAGGTTAGAATAGCCCAAATCTCAGATTACCTACTCGGTGTCTTTTTTAGTAAAGTAAAGTTAGCCCAGACAGGCGGCTCTTTGTTTCTTCTACTTCTACTTCAACTTCATCTTCTTCTTCTTTAACAGACATTTTTTTTCGGTTTGGTTTCAAATTGTTGAAGAAACGAGATAGAATTGGTTAAAAAGAGTGAATAAGTTGACGACCAATATTTACGATTGCAGTTTATCTGATAAGAACGAGTGAGGTGTCAGACGTACGGGTGGGTCCTCGTATTTAACATTTTATAGACGTTACAACTTATCTAATAGGGTAAAGGTGTTTGGAATTAGTCTCTCTAGATAAACAAGACGTGTTATATTACCAGGATACTAATTGCCCAAAACCAAAGACGAAACAAAAAAATATATAGAAGAAGATGAAAGAGAAAACAGGTATCGACTAGAAAAATACAAGAAATTGTAGAGAATTGATTTGTTTGATTTTTTTATTTTAAATAAAGACTCCTCTGGAGGTCTAGAGCACAATAGCCCCAATTATTATTCACTTAACAAAACCATTTAACCACAAAGTAAATTGACTACTTAATACTTAAATTAAAGATTTTATTCAATCAAGACATTAGTTCGGTTGGAAATTGATAGCAGGTTCACACTAGACTCAACAACATTATATCAAAACACAAACACTCAACAGACAATCACAGAAACATTCTTAATCACTTTATTAACGAATCTTCGATGAGAATCGGTTGAGAACTTGAAAGCGACTCGTTGCAAATCATTTGATATTGTGTTGTAACAGTCGACTGATATGAAGCAGCCTTAATCAAAGAAACCGTCAAGTCACGGTTCTGATAATGAAGAGTTTTCAAACAAATTAACTCCAATAGTTTGAGACTACTTGATTGCCTTATTGATTATCTCATTATTGATCCCATTAAAAATATTAATTATATTTGTGAATTTTAATCGGTCAAGTTAAAATAGTAGTAGTAGTAGGTAGTAGTAGTTGTAGTAGTAGTTGGTCATCTAATCGAAAACATATATCTATCAACAACTACTACCAACATTCAAGCGAAAAAAAAACTATATGGATCAGTAGATGGTTAAATTAGCTCGATCATCACATTTTTTAATTGATATATCAAATGATGACCATGCAACAACACAGAATTTTAATCAATTTAACTAGTTGATGATGAAGATGAATGCAGCTGGTTTGTTGTTGATGATCATCATCAACTTGTTTGTTTTTTTTTTCAAATGATTTCACTATCATTTTGATAATTTTGTGAAATTCCACATTATTAATTATCGAATTGGACAACGATTGTGTGGGCATTTAAATGATAGAAGCATGAGGCGGCCCAGCATGGTCCAGTTGTAGCACTATTTAATCCACCGTGTAAACCATAGACACCCATTGTGTTCATATAATTAATGATAGTATATTATGTGTTTTATTTGGTTTTAACCGACGATTGTTTTCGCACCATCTACAAAAATTATCGAAATGAATTTGAACTTTGACCGTATGTACAACACAATATAAGTTTCTTTGTAATGATGATCCAGATCCGGTCCTGCTCCTTTTGTTGTTGTTATACAGTTGACTATGATGGATAGTGTTTACTTATTATTGGCCATTACTGCACTACTTGCCGGGTGCGAGACTGGCTTTAGAGGATTATTACAAGTAGTGGAATTACTTACTGGGCTGTCGTCTCACGGCCATGACTCTCTTTCTATATACCTCTTTGACGATTGATGTAAGACCGATACTTAAAGACCGAAAAACAATAAATCAAAGAACTATCTATCTTTTTCTATTTATAGACAATACACGAAAATAATTTGCAAATAACGTAAGCGCTATTGATGAATTCCTCTCTTCCACATCATCATCTTCTACTAGTTTTTTTTTGGTCTTCAAAATTAATTATACAGCGTTTTCTGGTTGTCGATGGAATAATTCCACGACCATCACGTATGACATTAGTCTGTTTGGACAGTCGACAAGGGCCCAGTTAAGTTGTAAAGGTACCATGATACATCGGACTGGTTATTTTTATACGTTCGCGCGTGTGGTCGCACAGACTTGGTGACGACATTTATATAGTCGTCGCCCATGACCGGAATTGATACATGTCTTCATAACACGTGCATCCACAACCAAACAAAAAGAAAAACGGAATAAATAACTGTAAAACAATATTAGCCAAAAATTCCTAATACCTAAATATACACCAGCTAGTTTAAATTAGACGACTTGACTGTAACGTGTCGGCCAGTTTAAAGTAGATGGGATATACGATTCTCTACGAGATAGTCGGTTATTTTTTCGAATGACATCAATGATGATGATTACAGCGATGAGTGGATGTTCTTATATTGGGCGGCACACTCTTTTAAATTCACAAAATAATAATAATAATAATGTTAATAATAAAAAAAGAGGCGTCTATATAATGAAAGAATGAAAGAAATATAAATGATTGTTAACAATCTTTAACACCTTTTAAAATGCATTCAGTTAGCGTAATACAATACCGATATGAAAATTCAATCAATCAAACAACATAGAACAGAACAGAAAATGTACGGAATTCGTACACCTGCCACAGGTAATCACATAATCAAATACAAGGCTAACTCGATAACAATACAGGGTATTTAGATGCCTCGTGTCCCCTGCGGCTTAAACCATAGACCACAATGGCCGTTAATGGACCTGACTTCACACTGTTTTAGAAATGTGCCCATTCATTCACTATAAACGATATAACCCAACTATTGTTTAAATATTAAATTTTTCTTTTAACCAATTTACCAATGGTTGAAATGTTTCAAATTTCTTCTACAGCACCAGAAAAGCTTTGATACTAGTAGATAATCTAAATAGTAGTAGGAGTACTCTTAGGTACAACCCTTTCGCCTTGACATCCGCTTGTCAAAATTTGAAAAATCTCATTTGAACGTAATTAATAGTTGGTATGGGTTGTTGTTGTTGTTGTTGTTAGAAAACGTCCAGAACACGCCCAACTGATAATGAATCCTTTTTTACCGTATATTCGGGTGCTTGTTGTTGTTATTGTTGTTGGAGGAATAAAGAAATAAAAACTCGTATATTGTAAAAGAAAATTGGGTAATTTACATGAAATTTCACAATTCTACTGTAAATTAGAGAGAAGCGCAACCAATTTGGATCCTACCTATTGGATCTTATTGTTGTTGTTAATGTTTGGTAGTTAAAATTAATAGTTTTGACCGTAAAATTTTATTTTTGTTTAAATAATAGAAATCATCTAGAATTTAATGAAACAAAACCAAACTCGTTGGTGTTGTTGTTGTTTAGCTATATATAGGTTTTAATTTTTATTATTAGGTTAGCTATAATTGTGGGCGTCTTTTTTATATTTAAAACCATAAAACAATAAAATTTATATTAGAATCTTCAAGTTGAAATTACTATTTTATTGTTACCTAAATTAGCTTCTAACGTACACATGGTAAAATAGAGACAATATAGTGAATAGTTGCCTAATTTCATCGACTACACAACAAAGATTACGCACAATAAGCTTTATTTCAACAAATTAAGTAATCGTTTCCAATTGATAATTTAGTACAAATTCAAAGCTATCGTTTGAAATAAAAACGACTTCGATCGGTTGACAATCAACAGAGTTAGAGCGATTTGTTTCTTAGGACTAAACACCCTGTATATTTCGACGAAATCCACAATTACCCAGAATAAATAATAGATTGTATTGTTTAATTATTATTTTTATAGTTTTGACGGTTAGATTTACATTTAATGTTATTCTGAAAGATGAAAAGACCTCTCTTAAAATTTTGTTGTGAAAGCTACAGATTATCAACACACAACCTATTCTATTGTCATTCAATCATTTTCTCTTTTGCTTTGTAGGTACATGTCGTCATAGACCGCGAACATTTTGTAAAAATTTACAATAGAGTGTATATGCCATCTTCTTTCCCATATAGATTCCTTTTTGTTGTTGTTGTAGTCTAGTCATGATGGTCTTTGAACTACTACTACTACTACAACTATTAACAACAATCACCATAAACCTACCTGTTATACCTATTTTGATTAATGTCAAAATTTCTGTATTTTCGCTTCAGGTCAACAGAAAATTGAATAGAAAATAGGTATAGAAAAGATACGGAATATAATAACTTGGCACTAGAGTGCTACTGAAACTTTTTGAAATGTGTCAAAAACAACTTAAAATTCTTAAGATTCTCTTAAATAGGGGTGGAATAATATTGAAAGAGAACCAAGCGTGACCAATGTTTAAATATAGTTACTAGCAACCGCCCATGTCAACCGCATGCCACATGGAGGTACATGTAGACAGTTTTAAATATACCGACAGATTTACAAAATCCAAAGAGAAATCCGAAACGGACAAGCGAAAGTTTAGTCCTTGTTAATTATTTAATTTATTTCATCAATTCTTTTTTGTTGTGGTTGTTGTTGTTGTTGAGGAATTTCCTCCAAAATAGCCTGTAATTTTGCCTACAAAAAACTACTACTTGTGTTATTTTATATTTTTTTTTTTTGGCTTACCTCCAAAATAAATGTGTCTAGGCATTAGCAATTAACTTAAGTATAGGTTTTAGTAACATTTTGATACACTGTTGCTATTTCCGTGGGGATTCGCCAAAAAGATCTAATCTTGTTTTAAGGTCTTTTGCAGAAAAAAATGCCACTTAATAATACGGTAGCACGGTTGGATTCTCATATTTCCGTTCAACTTAATTTATCCATTTTTTTTTTATGACAGAGACAGATGTTTTGAGAATTTTTCAAAAAATGACCGCAAAATTTTGTGGAAACTACTGTAATTATTTGGCAATAAATCAAAGCTTCCTTATTGTGTCATTCCAGAGTTCAAAGACTGTAATAGAATGGTTGTACGTTGTTGTGGTCGCCTGATCCAAGTAATCTGCGAATAGGTGCGAAGACTTCCAAACAAAGGAAAATAGTAATTGTCTTCCATAAAATACAAATAACCTCCAGAATGCAGCTTCAAATTTGAGCAACTCCTAGATTTTAGTAACTTTCTTTGGTCATTTGGCTTTATGGGGAAGTGACAAACTTAGACAATCGTATCGCCAATTTTGATCTAAAATTGGGGCATTATAGGATTAGTGCTAATTTATAACCGCTATACCTGAGAAAGTCTTAAAAAAACTTGAAGCTAATTTGGGGAACGTAAGGAAATGGCAGCAGACTTTCGGGAAGATGATGCTACTGACGTAAATCACATGACACTATAGCGGCGCTCTTTGTTCTACTTAATGAGTCTATGGCTGTGTATCTCTCCAATTTGTATATCACGTGAGTTGCGTGCTGCTCTACTGGCGATCCTTGTTTTGCAAGCTGCATTTTCGCTTTTGTCCTCTCTCTGTCTTATGTCTGATTCATCTAGAGCTTATTATTATTATTATTATTGTTTTGTGTAAGTTCTCTTTTTCCAGTCTCTCACACACGAGCTGTGGTTCATTCCCCACTGTACCTCGGCCTACAAGGCCTTTTGTACACCCGTCAGCACACCTAACTTGGGTTAATTGTCTTCCCCCAATAGTCCCATACTTTTGATAAAGTCCAGGAAGTCGTTTAAGGGCGTCCTTTTTATTTCTTCGGGAGAGATCCTTCAAGGCCTCACACTAAGATGTGAAGCAAAGTTTCATCTTCCTGTTCACAGGCCCTACATATTGGGTCTTCTACAATCCCAATATTATTGAGATGCTTCCTCAGTGCACAGTGACCAGTATTATACAGTCCTGTGATCTGTCTTAGTTGCCTCCTATTTAATTCTCTGGAACTTACTTGAAGCTTATTGACTCTCAAACGAGCAATTTATATCTCTGCAACTGTCTTTGCTTCTCAAATCTGCTTGTACTCATGTCTTGGCACGACATATAAAATAATCGATAGAAATATAGAATTTCAACGCATAATTACGGTTATTGTTAGGTGAAATTGATTAAAATTCTTAATTATCAATTTCGCACTTATTGGTTTTATTAAAATTTTATTAAAATGATATTATAGTTTTTATTTATTATTAACAAATAATTCTTTATAACAAATTTCCATTTACTCTCCATCTAATTATGAAGTAAGACAAGTTAATATAGAAACCGTGACTAGAAATAAATTACCTTTGATCACAACTAATTATTATAAAATTTTGCGTGGGCACTTTTCACAAACTCCATATCAGAGATATAGGTATACATTGTTATTAATTTTACAATATTCTACCATATTTGTTTAAATTTCTATTTCAATTTATCTCTACTTTATGTGCGTGTGTGTGTGTGTGTGCGTGTGTGTGTGTGTGTGTGTGGAGAAACAATCAGAATTATCAGTCACAACTTGATTCTCCATGGGTTATAAATTTGAAAACTGTCAACCAAAAAAAAAAGAATCAAAATCTAATCAAATTTGTGTGGTAACAATAGCCTATTTACCACCACATAGAGAGCGTACACTGTATATATGTATTGTAGAAAGTGGCTTCTGTATTGTTATCAAACACTACAATAACCATTATTGTTGTTACCTATAGAAGACGGAATTGACCGAATTTTTGCCAAAAATAAAAGAAAGCATAACAAATGACTTTATCTCACGCACCACAATAACTCTAGAATAGAAATCACAAAAACCACAACGACTTTATAAAATATGACGGCCAATAAACCACCCAGATTTCTATAATTGTTGTGGTTTTCTCAAAAGAGAGTTTCTCCTAATTTATTTATTTATTTATTTTATTCTATTTTGGGAAAATTTCAACATATCAACGCCACCTATCGATCGACAACAACTAGAAAAAATAAAATTCAATTGTTTTTAAATCACAAAAAAAAATCAATGTAACTTGATATCTGTCTTGATTAAAATTGCTATTTTTTATTATAAATTATTATCAATAGGTGTCCAAATAATTTGTTATTCATTTATATGATAATAAAATAAAATATAGATGATGATGATGATGATGATGATGATGGTATCTCTTGGTAGATTAAGTTACCTACTTAAGTGGTCCGAATAAAATAAATCTTTTTATATGTTGAGCTAATTGAATTCACCAAACTGGAAAAAACAACTTGAATCTGGTCGATGGGGGATAATTCAATAAATTATACAGATATCCGGTTGCAAACACAACGATATTCAACATTAACAACATGTGCATGTTTAAGATGCACTCTGTAAAAGATCCAGTTGCAAAAACAATCACCAAAAGACGCGGTATAATTGACGAATACGTAAAGCTGTGAGAACGTACCCTAACCAACTTGGAAAATTTCAAGTTATCAATAGAAACCAGTGGCGTAGCAGTGTTATCCGGTGTAGATCTAATGAATAAAGCCGAAATAACTCAAGGACTGTCAACCGGCTCTCTATTGAACTGATTGATCTCATGGCGACTGCGCTATCAACGCACTGTATACGACAATCTATTTCAACACGCTAGATTCGAAATCAAGATACTTGTGGACCAACTGCAATCTGATGGTATGTTCGATATAAAGACGGCAGTAATATTACTGGTTGCCTGTATGAACAATAAGCATTGGTCGATCAGTTCCATAGAGCGCAGAACGGATTGAGAGTCCTTGGAAAGAACCCAGCTACACCACTGGAATAAATGCAGTTAATTCCTCTTTCCACATACATTCGAGTTAAAATTAGTGAAAATTGTAAAGGTTAACCAAGAGTGCAGCGTAAACCTACGCGCCCATTTGATAATTTTGTAATAATCTGCGCCCCCGTCAAAAAAAAACAATACGAATTTCTCTCCTTCTTTTAAAATAATAATAATGATATAATCGTAAAAATTATGATAAACGACCTGACAACATTTTCATGTCTCTTTTAAATCTATCTGTCTACATTTTATGTACAAAACACAACAAATAAATAGTTTTATTAATAGAAAAGAGACAGATATAACGACAATTTATTGTTCTATCCTTTGTTAGATAAATTCCATCCCAAAATTTCCTAATAAATCAACAGGTGACAATACAAAATACAATTATTATGACATTCTATCATCACTACCAATAACTTCTCACCTGATTTTCTATATACCTACATAGATACCGTAAGATGTCGTGACTATCACACCCTAGCGCCCTATTGTCCAACCGCCCACCGTACGCCTATGCTCTTCATCATCATCCTCATCATCATATTATTATTATATTGCCATTCAACGAAAATTGTTTATAAACCGATCATTACCCCACTAGATAATGAGTTGAGTTCGTTTTTTTTTTGTTGAAATAAAAAAAAACAGTGGCGTCTCGTCTTATGTTTAGTATTTTCTAATTGTTTCCCACTGTTAGTGGTGTATGTACAACATAGACAAAAGTCATGGTTACCTGGAGGCTGATATCACGGTTTCTACTACATGAAATGTTAATAAGATACATGATAGTTGTTGTTATTTTGAAATTATTGAATACCGGTAGTTGTTCTACGTTTATTATTTTGTAATTATTTATATGAGAATGTATAGATAATCGTTGTTCGAATTATCCAAAAGCAATATTTAAATTGTTGTTTAATAAAACAGTGGGGCAGTAGTGACAGTACAGAAATAAGGGTGCGGGCGAGTGAAGGTACAAATATCATTTATATAAAATGTCATTAAAGGTGTACATCCTTGACCTTATCAAGCCCTGATTATTGCTGAAATAGAAAAAGTATTTACAGGTTGTTCCAAATTAAAAGTGCATTTTTTGTTGTTGTTGTTGTTGTTGTTATTGGTGGTAGGTATGTTGATTTCGTGATGTTAAGACGCGGAAATCAAAGAAGTCAAGTTACGAAACTGACATTCTCTAATTCACTCCTCGATCGTGTCCTGATAGTTTCCTTCAGGCCCATTTCCATCTTCTCTACCAACAACAATAAACTACTCATTGTCTTTCATGTTTCGTTCAACTTCAATATTCGTGAAATCGGCGGCAATATCTACCGCCCCTAACATCACGATATTAAAATCGAGTGTAGATCAGTTCCGCATTTTCGGCTAATTTTATGATTATGATGATGATCATCATCATCATCATCATCACAATCATGGGTAGATAGTATGGTCGAAATACGCCTAAAGGATCACTCCCAAAACTACCTACAGCTCTGTTCCAATTCCCATCCAAGATCTGGTCACGAATCGACCTCTCTGGCCACGCCACTGCACTCAACTCTAAATCTCATTTTATTTTAGTAGTTGTAAAGTAGTTGTAGTGTAGTAGTGGATAGGGCGTCGGGATGCTCGAATTGACCCTCTAGCAATAATTTATTTATTTATATATTTTTTTTTATTATTATTAGTTTGGTATTCAATCTTTTTCTATCAAGAGAGTATCGAAGAGAAAGCGTGCGGGTGTGAGAATCTAGCATGCGCCCGGTTCACAACAACAACAACAGTGCTGCCGCCCGGGGGCGATTGAATCACTCATCTTCTTCTCCATTCATCCGACCGAAAGCTTCGACGTCATCCAGCGGATAGACGCAGCATAATTCACCTGAGTGGTGGCAAAAAAATTTGGAGAAAATTCAAAAAATCGATCTATCTCCCACGAGACCCAACCCAGTTCTCAGCAATCTCATTATTCTCTCTTTGTCTGTTATCAATGTTTAGGTATACTTACCGTTTACCGGACAATCATCTCATCTTTTAAATGAAGTGTAGCAAAACACAAAATTGCTGATAATAACAACGCTATTACAACATCTAAACAAATTACACTAAATCTATCTCTTTTCCACTTTCTACTAGCTATAGATAGTACAGGAATGCTCTTGTAAAATTACATCGTGTCTATCCACAGGAAAAACATCAAATCCTTGTTGTTGTTGTTAGTTAGATTCACGAAGTAACAACAAAAAGCAGTAACGGTGAAAGCTGTAATTCTGACCAGTATAGAGCTACTGTTCTGCCCCCTTGCATGTAACCTTACCGTTTTTAACTGAAATAACAATCCTGCCCCCGGTGATCGAACAATTTCCGTATTACCTATACGTGAAAACCGGTGGGAACAAGGAGATGATAATCAAGCAAAATTCCATCGTTTTTTTTGGGAAAAAAAAACTTTAATTCATCAAATAAAGCTCTCTAAGTTAATAAATATCGTTTACATTTATCAAAAAAAAAAAAAAGAATCCTTAAAATTACTTACAATTAATATTGCAATTAATACAAAAATAAAATAGATTACTTAATTAATTAATTA
This sequence comes from Lydus trimaculatus, assembly GCA_037414755.1. Classification (NCBI taxonomy): domain Eukaryota; kingdom Metazoa; phylum Arthropoda; class Insecta; order Coleoptera; family Meloidae; genus Lydus; species Lydus trimaculatus. The sequence continues at coordinate 14,561 of JAZBGY010000402.1, read as the reverse complement.
CTAATTAAGCTGTACTGATGTAGTTTTTGTATGAAACAAAAATTACTCAGCTTACAGTCGAATTGATCAAAAATTAAGCAAAATTCAAAACTGTACATTTAGAATTCTGTAAATTAATTGATTGCACTTAATTAACAAAAATCGCTAAGCTTTAATTTAAGTACAATTTTGTTTTGATTTATTTTTTATTTTTTTGAGACTAGACAGTTGTAGTCTGATTTTTCCACGAAAATTTTATAATAAAAAGATTAATTAATTAATTAAAAAATAATAATAATAATAATATGAAATATATACAACATGCAATAACATTACTGTTGTAAATGCAATTAATTAAAACTGAATTAAATTAAATTAAATTAAATATTGATAAATACTGTAATTATAGGATTATTAATGATTATGATTAATTATGGTTAATTATTGTTTTAGCATCTGGAATAACAACTGTAGGCGGGGGCGGTCGGGTAATGTATTGTCCTGGAAGAAAAATCAATAAAAAATTTTTTAATGTTTCGTTTTTATTGTGGAAAATTTTGAAAAAAAAAAAAAGCGTTAGTATAAATAGGCCCCAATTTTTGTGAACAATTTAGTGTAAAAATATAAAAAATAGTTTTTGTTGTTAAAATAGACCTTACATTGCAATATGAAAGAAGACAGGGCCGGAGTGTGCCCAGAGTGTGTTTTCTGTCAGGAGCCCTTTACCGCCATATGCATTGATTACATCTAGAATACCAATGTAAAAACCAGTTAACATAAAAATAATCACAATAATAATAATAATAATAATAATATTTATGTACAAGAACAACAAAATAACCCTTTTCCTATTCTTTTGAATATTTTGTTGTTGTTGTTGTTGTTGGTTGTCGTCGATGATGATGCTGATGATAGTTTATTTGTGGCTCTTATTTATCGTTTAGTAATAAAGCCGATTTGTGACGGTCTGTCGAGACTCTCAATACATTTACACGATTTATTTGGCAAATGCAACAGTTTTAATATTCTGTGACCAATTTCCAGACGGTTTTGGTGACAAAGACTGTTGTGGTTTCCAATTAATTCCGCACACTAACACACAAATCGTCTTCAATTCATCTTCGTTGTAGAATAGAACGACAAAGTTTTGCTCGTGACAAATAAGAGCCGCAAATGTCGGTCGGATGTCGGGGACACGTCGAAATTTGGAAATAGATACAAGAAGTGAAGTAAAAGTGAAACACGCCCACAACATTTTTGATTTCCAAAGTGAAAACGTGTATATATGGTGAAATGTGTGGGTTTTGTCCGAAAATTATTTTTTTTTCTGTAGTTTTTGTCTTTTAGTTGTTGTGTGTGTTTTTTTTTCGGGTTTTATTCGAAATGTCGACGAAATCCGACCTTGTCTGTTGTTCAACAAAAATGTTGTAACCTTCATGAATCGTTTAAATATAAGTTGCCGTCATCATATAACTGACATATTTAAATAATAATAATAATAATAAATATAGTAAAAGAAAATATTAAAACAATACAACAACACCAAAAGAAAATCATTAACGAGTCATAAAGATATTGAAGATTGAAGGTGTGTATGTTTAACATTTATAGAAAAAAATTGGTAAATTTGTTTGTTTTATGATAAAAAAAAAACACCATATTTGTTCTTAAAATAAAACAAAACAAAAAAAAGAAGGTAAGAAAAAAATTGTAAAAAAAAACACCAATAATAATAATAATAATCAAATGAATTACCTGTGCTGTTTGAGATTGTCTTGACGTTTGAATCCTCTGCCGCACACTTCACAGCTGAATGTCAATTCTGGACTTTTATGGGTCCGTTCGTGTATCATCAAATTATATGATTTTGTAAATTTCCGTTGACAATATTTACAAACGAATTCGTACTTGGGGCGCATTTTTCTACGGAACTCGCGCCCACTAACGTCGTTCTCGATCTGTATTATCGCAAACATCGTGCCGTGATTCTTATCTGGGATACCTGGCGTTAGTCAGCCCGGAGATGATGTGGATGAGTTAATCTCTCGCGATTTATCCGTACAATATTAATATTATTATTATTTTTATTATTATTATTATTATGATGATGATGATGATGATGATAGTGAAGGGAATTTTTCTACACTTTTGTTAATTCCTGTAAAAACACAAACGATAATTCAACATTAATATTATTGGAGATTGTTCAATTTTATTTTTGTTTTTTATTAGAAAATAAAATTTAATTAATCCCAAAAAGGATATTGAAACAATCACGTTAACGTTATTACTGAGAATGTTTATGTTACAGATCGGGAGCCTCTTCTAGTGGCTCGCACAATCCGGGGGCTCTCTTCGCTCAGTGAAAGGCCTCATTGGCTTTCCCTCCTGCCGTTCGTGTGTAGGTATATATACAATAATTCTTCCTACCGCTACCTATAACGTGACCCCAATACTAGGCATCTATTTGGTTAATTGTCCCAATATACAAAAATTTACAAAAATAATAATAATATTACAAATTTTTTTGGGATGTACTCACAAAGAACACAAACAACGGATGAATTGATGGGTTGACTGTTACAATTTGTTTAAACAATCACAATGCCGGTGTTGCTCTTTAAAACAAACTACCCGCCGACACTCCTCTGTTTCTTTTTTTGTTTTTGTTTTTTTTTTGTTTATCGAGTGATGTTTTGCAACAATTCCTGCTGGTGTAGCCAATATTTGAGTGAATATTGGCGTGTAATTGCCAACAACCTGTCTGTTATAAATAATTTATACTAAATGGGGACATGTGTTTTATTGTCAACAACAACAACAACAACAACAACAAGTTAACTAAACAATAAAAACTAACAAAAAGGCAAAAATCATGAAATCGTTTTGTATTTATCAAATTTTCTTATTAATTGGTAATTTATTATGGTGGAAAACCGTAACGTTTTTCAATTAAAAATTTTAATAAAGACTAGAAGCGGAAATTTTAACAATTTAACACTTACCGACGGATAATAATAAATTAATTTCATACTACATTAATTGAATTTAACGGTTTTATAAACGATAATTGTTAATTGGTATTTTGCAAATCATACAATTTCTTTGTCAACCTATCAAAACGATTATATTACAAAATCAACCAATCGTAATGTAATAGAAAAAAAATTGGCGGGAAATTACAACCAATCAATCAGATTAATAACGATAAATCAACCAATGATTGACAACCATCTATAAAAAAGGACCAATAACGTTCAATATTTTGAAAAAATCAACCAATAAGAGCATAGACATTCTAATTTGAATGTTATGCATATATTTGTATTAATTATTCATTTACAAATCGAATTTTTGATTTAAACAATAAGAGGATGTGCAGGTAAAGAAGAACAATAAAATCGATCGACATGTAACCATCAACAGAAGAATGTGTCAAAAGGAATGACAACAATTACTTTATGTTAATAAGTTGATGACTTGCAAATCTTTCTATACATACCTATATCTATCTATCTATCTTTATTCAATATATCAAATATGTATACGAATTTCAAACGATAGATATTGAAAAGAGAAAGATGACATTTTATAAAAATGATCTGTTCTGGATAAAATTTTCGAAAGGGAATCAAAGAAGGCGGTGTTGACTGGTTATTGTTATAGGAAAAAGGCCCTGCTCTTTATGATGATGATGATGATGATGATGATGGACGATTCATCTATGATAAATTATGTTGAAATTCTTTCTATATATATCTATCTATCTCATTTTAATATTTATAAATTCTCTCATTTTTGATCTTTGTTTGTTTCGTAGTCGACCTACTGGGAATTGTAGGTATTGGAATTCATATTTCACCTATTATTATTATTATTATTATGATTTATAAGGGAAATTTTGTTGAAAGGTAATCGAAAATTCCCAATTTTTTATCAGATAAGTTTGTTCCGGGACATTATTTATTATTAAGAAAACAGATAAATTTATTACATTTTAAATGAATCATCCATCCGGGAATCATTGCCAACATAACCATCATCGGATTTAGAAAGGTGCAATACCGGTAATTATTATAAATAATTATTGTGGATATCAAATTATAATAAATCGTTGGTAATAAATTTAACCCTCATTTGAAAAATTTATAAGGAATTATTATTGCCAAATACGATCAAGTTGGCTGTTTAAAAACATTTATAATACATAATAACAAAATAATAATAATAATGAAATGTTGTAAAGCAACAAGATGCAGGTATGGAATAAAAGAAAAATGATGGTAGACAATGGTGAATATCAATGGATTTCAACAATGAAGGGCGGTTACAGAGCCGTATTAGCATAAATACACGTTACATTGTCCGTCCAGCCCCGGTGACATTCAACAACATGTATCTACAGTGAAGACAGACAACATAAGACACGACATACACATACAAAAAAAAAACAACACAACAACAACGCAAGAAAAATAAAAGGGTGCGTCTTTTAATATCATCCAACCTCCCATCAACCATCCACAGAAACAATAGCGACAGTTTATTATTATTATTATTATTATTATTATTATTATTCGCAAAATAACAACGAATTCAAGGCGTGACGATTAGGTTGATCTCCATTGATTGGTTCTTTATTATTATTATTATTATTATTAGCTACATTTTTTTTGTTTAATCCAATCATTAAAAATATGGGTGTGTTTTGTGGAACAATGCGTACAACCAGTAGCCATGTCTCAATTTGTTGTAGTGGGGAAGGCTATTAGTGTTTTAATTTAATTGGTTTCAACAGTACCCAGTAGCGATCGCGATTACTACCAACTACCCATATACCAATAAAAACAACTCATATTATCCCCACCTATGAATGTTTTTGTTGTTTGGTTGGTTGGTTGGTTCGGTTGAACTTTATATATTTATATGACCAGTAGCGAAACAGCAGGGTGTCGTGTAAGACCGGTAGCTATATGGAGCGCGAGTCTGATGTGTGTGTGTGTGTATATATAATGTACACATGTATATTATATACAGATATCGCCATCTCGCTCGTATATTCATGTCTTTTTTATCTCTAAGAAAATAAACTGAATTTTCATCTAGATGGAAAATTAATGAGAATTTGTGTTTTTGCTTTTATTCAGCCAATTTCAGGAGAATTTCAAAATTTCTAAATTTGTTTCAATTTTGGTAAAAAAAATTCGTTTTTTCTTGATAAGAATTGTGTTTAAAACAAAGATTTGCTCCACTAGCGTCAAAAATATTCGAAAATAGTTGAAAATGCGCATTTATAGGTAAATGGTAGATACACCCTGTATATTTCTCTTTATTGTAGAATTTCCTGAAAAAAAAATAGTCTTCTTCAATGATTGAATTTACAAAATTCGTTCGCTCTACTGCAATTTCTGCAATTAGCCCATCCGATAGGGCTGTCAGGAATGCAAAGATTACTTTCCGAATGCAAAACAGGGTAATTTTAACATTAAAGTGGCCCAAAAAATCGTGGAACCTTGTATGTTTATCTTTTCAGATTTTCTACAATTTTTCCCCAAAATTTGCAGCTTATTTTTGAAATTATGGATGAAAAGACACAAAAAAATCAACAGAAACCACAAAATTTGTTCAATTACGTTGCAACATAAAAAGCGTAAGTGAGACAGCCTGTATAATAAATTTTGGTCGATTAATTACAAATTTTATAAGAATTTCGAAGACTTTCCTCTATATCAGAGGAAATTGGCAGGTTTTTATCTTCTAAGAAAGAATTTATGTCCAATTTGAAATTTAGCACACAAATTGGTGTGTTTAGGTCTAAAATACTAAAAAAAATGGAGCTAAACAATTTTGCTATTTATTGAAAGCAAAATGGTAAGGACAGCCTGTATATTACGGTTTTTATCAAACAGAAGCTGGAATTTTTAGGTGACAAAGTTGAATTTCGACTTGCCTGTCATTGAGAAATTGTTGTTTTCTTTTCCCATGAAATTTCCTAATCTTTCGCTATAATCAACCCAAACAAAAATCAACTTAACACGAAAAGTTAATTAAAATTTACCAAAAACAGCATTATTGAGGCCTTGAACATGTTAAAACAAGCCACTAAACCACCTACAAATGTATACATTTTTACGCCGAAATTGATGATTGACAAAACTTGATAACAAATTTTCAATAAAACGTGAAAAGTAGAAAAAAAAAATAACACAAACTGCAGCAATAATGAATAAGAGGCGACAGGTAGAAAACCAGTTGAAAGTAAAACTTTATAAATAAACCGCAATATTTCCCAAACAGCCCCACTCTCTTTCATCTTTATATACAACTTCTATAATATAATACCTGATGAAAGCTGAGCGTAAACTAGTAGCAAAGTAGGCGTAGCACGGTAGCACTCTCGATTGTCGCCCGACTCCCCAAGGCAATTATACTATTTTTTATTCCCCCATCATCATTATTATTATCAATAGAATTATAATTTTAAATTTAAATAAACAAATTATATATAATTATATATTATATATTTCAAATTACTTACAGTATTTTTCGTGTAAAAACAAAGATGAAATTCATTGGTTTCTTGATTTTTAATAATCGAATCCAACAATGATAAAACAATCACACCATACAACAGCCTTCTTTGATGTGTTTTTGTAGAATTCGACAAAAATTGTTTTTGTGTGAATCAAATCGACTGTCTTTCAGCAGTTTTAGTTCTTCTCTGAAAGTTTTGCTTCTGTACCAAACTAGAGATGGTAGCCCAATGATCCTAGCAGTAGTGTGTAGCTCAGGGCTCCCTCGCGTCCCCCATTACCCCTCCGTCACTAACTTACTAAGTCCAACCTACCAATCTATATACCTTATATTATATTAACATAAGGTTTATAATATAAGAAATATGTAGAAACCAGAAGTCAATGTTGTGTTTTATGATTATCAACCTTATATACATTGTATATAAGGATAACTACTATATATAGTTATATGATATATATAGGTATAATACGAATGAATGAACGGACTATATAACAAGTATATGATGATGATGATGATGATGATGGAAAAGAAGAAGAAGTAAAAGAAGACTTGATTAAGTTTTTAAAAAATGAGACGATTCGTAATTGTTTACAAAAACAAAACAAAAATGGTATAAATAAATTTGTTTTAATAATTTAATCAGCCTACTAGATTTGCTACTCACTTGTGGATTTAATTAGTAATTATCATCTATAATTAGAATAAATTTTAATAAATTTTAATTGAAAATAGCATTTATTGGTGTGGGTTTATTTATTTCTATTTTACTTATTGTTTATATTCTTCAATTTTTATTATTTATTATAGTTAACTATTTTTATAAATTTTTCATAAATATATCTATCTATCTATAATTCGATGTGAAATTGAATTTATAAGTCATCCATAAATCAGTTCTAAGTCTTACTGTGTGTATCTTTTTAATTGATGTTTTCGATATATGAATGGATTTATTATTATTATTATTATTATTATTATTTCTATATACAGGTGAATGTTTTAGTGTTTTATTTGATTTATTGTGGTTTGAAATGTTTTTCGCTTATTTATCATCAAATTCTCTCTATTATAGAGAATTATTGTATAAAATAGAAAACGAAGTAGGCGTTGTTTTTAAACAATAATTAGTTATTCTATGTTAAGATTATAAAATAGCAATTTTCTATCATTTTAAAATATATGGATTTAATGATGTCTTAATAATAGGTAGATAGAACATTTGAATGTTGGATGAATAACGGTTAAAGGGTCTTTTTGTGGTAATTATAGAATAAGCAGCAATCCCCGATATTTGGCCCCCTACAACTGAAAAGTAAAAAATCGGTAGACTTTCATTTTCTTAATTATACAGGTTGCTTCAAACATCTAAGCACACAGGAAAAGCATCGTCACCACCCATAATCATGAGTTCTAACTCATGTGAAAGATATGATTAATGCTTAGATGCTTGGAACAACCTGCGTATATGTGCCATTGGTCGCCTCTATGCAAAACACCACTTGCACCGTAGGAATCACCCCTGTATACTTACGTGTTGGATCAATTGATGTGATAATCTTTTGAATAAGAAGCTTTTGTCGGCGGTTATATTAAGAAAGACACGTATGGTCGTCCATTAAACTGCTTACCAAGTATCCAAATCGACCATACTGTATATTTTGTTTAACAAGCAACTTAGGGATGGTTTTATTTGAGTGGTTGATTTGAAAAGAATGCTCCACTCCTTAAACTTATTCAAATTGTAATGTAATTGCGTCATAAATAGTATCAGCGTTAATGTTGCACTATTTGGTATTTATCCAAATTTGGTCATTTTTCTATTGACAAGGAAGTGGATGTGGACAAAACCGTGTTTTTTTCACCTTTTTTAGGCATTTTAAGTGACTCACTGTCTACCAGTCTGGATATTGGATGTGTCTTGACCTTAATTCAGGTTTAGTCAAGGCGGTTTTATTCGATTATTAAAACTTTATCTTGAAACTACCAAGGTAACACCATCGTCTTCGTTATTTTAACACGATAATAATAATAATCATCGTTATATTTACAACAATTAACAAAAATGGAAACGTGATGTAAACGTAAGCATTAATTGTGTCTACACCTTTATAACGAATGCTAGATAGATACTTTGAAAGGAAGTTAAAGTCAAGTTACATCCAGACAACCATATTGCAGCTAATATGAAAAAGGGCTAGTAGAGATTTGGCAACAAAAAAATGTTCGCTTTCAAATGCTGTCGGTTTATTTGAATTTGGTCAGCTTAACTTTAAACCAACAAGCATATGATGTAACAAACAAGTTCAAATAAACTGTTTAAAGTTGAAATAATTGGGATGGTAGATCTGTGAATTTTAGTTGATAGAGGGCAGAATCTCGAAAGTCAAACCGACCGTTTCATAATGGACGAAGTGTATGTGAGAAAACAAAAATGAAAAATTGTTAAGGAATTTCAAAAATCTCCACTCTAGCACTTATCTGTAGATTGCGCAATTATTAACTGTCTAATTTCGTTCGTTCCTTATTTTTTTTATTATTATTATTAGGTATTTATTTTTTTAATTATTTGAAACTTAAATTATCCATCTCGAATTGGCTTAATTATCTGTCAAATTTAGCCTAGAACCAAACTATATGCTCTATGAGAACTAAACACATCTATCTTGAAACAATTAATCTGTCAAGATTTGTCTGCGGTTTACCTATAACCATGTTTATTTGTTAACTTTCAAAGCCGTCCTCTATTTTACACTAAACTCTACTTATTGTTAGTCATTTGTTGTTGTTTTTTTTTGATCAAGCAGTTGATGAATAATTTGAATCAATTACAGATGGAATAAATTAACGAAAATTCCCGTTGACTATAAAAATGATCTGTCTAACAATAAGCGACGATTTGTGCAATTCTAAACAAGTTGATTAATTAACTTCAGCTTTACTAAGCGGCGATGATTGAGTGAAAAAAGTGGAAGATCTATCATTGACTAAAAATTTTCGAGAATATCGAATTTCCTAACAAATTTTGTCTCTTCTTCTTCTTCTTCTTCTTCTTCTTCCGCATTTCGGTACTCTTACCATACAAGAACAACGAAAAATGTGTTGTTTTTCAGAAGAAGAAAAAAAAGTAATAAATACCTGTCTTATCTCTATTTGCGGTGGTACATTTGTTAAAAACCAAATAATAAAAGGCGGTATTTTTCACACAACAGCAAACGTAATGATAGATATCAAGTTTATATATTTATTGTTAAACAAATGATTTCTAGGGAATTCGTCGAAAATACACCCCTGATAAATACCTACATACCTGTTGATACCTATGATAATTATCGTGAATATACAGGCTGTCCCCATCAATGTCTAGAAACCCCAATACATCGATTATAAATTACCAATTGGGTCAGTTTTCTATGCGACACTCGTAATATTTTTGGAATTTTAAAGAAAAATTATTGACAACTAACAAATGAATGTTGCAATGTTGACTAGATGTAAGTATATTTTGTATTTACCTGGAAATCAACGTCAAATAAACGATTCAACAATTAGAAAACTAGGTGAAAAGGTCAAACAGGAAATTCGTTAAAGAATAAACAAAATGGTCAGAGAAATCAAAAATTTACATTTAATTATTGTTAGATTTGAAATTAATTGATTTTAATGTCGTTAAAATTAACACTATTGACCAAAAATTGATTGCCTTAAACAAGAGAAACTTTCCTATAAATATACAGTGTGTCTCATGTAAGGTTTCAATCTACATGTGTTCCACAAAACTTATCAGAGAATCAGTCTTTTTCCCAAAAACTACCAATTTTACTTAAAACGTAGAGTTGGTGTCTGCATAGGAAAAAACTGTAATGCTATTTTTGCACAAGACAAATATTTTCCAAATTCTTTCTCGATTAGACACACGGCATCATGTCAAAGTGACAACATGGACAAATGGTCCATTTCGTTTCTACTTAGCTACACCCAGTAGTGCTCTTTGCGTTTTTTGAAATAAGCGAAAGATCATTTAAATGAGACGCTCTGTATAGTTCTGAAAAGTTAGCTCTGTTGGAGTAATTTTACCTTGAATACGTAGACGCAAACATTGCACTATTGATCTATAATGTCATTAACTTTAACATTTAATGATGAATGATTTATTTACGCAAATATTGCACAATTGTTTATAAATTATGTAGCAAATTTTAATAAAACAATTACTTTATTGTTATTAAATAATAAAACTGACATGATTGTTTTCCCAGATTACGTTAAAACGTTGTTAATTGGGACAGAAAAAATAATACGTCGGCAATTATAATTAAAACTTTTCTTTGATGATGATGATAATTACAATCTAGGTCCTATACAATCAACAATAAAGATTTATTGTGTTTGTGTGAATGTTATCTGATAAGAATCTAGGATGTTTCTTTGATGAATATGCAGAAAATTCCATATTGTGTCATTTGTTTCACTGTAAAATTGAGATTTTTCATCATTAAAATATTTACATAAAATCAAGCTACCGGTGAGATTTCCAAGAAATCATTCGATTTTTAATTTTGCTCGTGATTAATTCTGGTGTGGTGTGGTCAACAACAACAAAAAAAAACAAAATCTGTAAAGATGAGAAATTTCGTTCGAAAACTAATAAAGATAATATCTACATCCGTATCTCTATCTATCTTTGTTGTTATCATATTGTTTCGTATTATTGTGGTCGTTTTATCATAAAATTCTCAATGATGATGATGATAGAGTTTGTTTCTATTTGAACGGAATTTACTAACATAGAAACCATTCAATGTGATTCACGATCATCACAGGAGGCCATAAGTTGAATTGTCGACAATACCACCAACCTGTGTCCGGTTGAACACAAATAACTAATCAAATTGTTATTTTTACGATTGTTTCATAATCACAGATTTCTTATAATAATAATAATAATAATAATAATAATAATATGAGAAAGTTCGATCCATTATTGAAACGTTAATATTAACGTTAACGTCAATATTTTTCTTTTGTTTTCACTCTAAAGAGATTAAAATTTTTGATCGTTGTTGAATAATAATAATAATAATAATAATAATAATAGCATCACCGGTTCGTCCGGTGCTCCATTCACTCTTTAGAAGAAATATGTGGCTGTAGAGCGCGGTCGCGGGCATCTTTGGTGGCTTGGGAGCTCCCCCAGGGGAGATTGTCGACTTATAGGTAGGTAGGTAAAGGTGGAATGCTGGGAAAGCCCCCGGGGACTTGTGGTAGTAGCGCCCCCGCCTCGCGTATATTCCCTCCTTGTGATATACCAGGTCACAGGTCATATTCATATTAAAATGGATGTAGAGAAGATTACAATCACAACAGCAACAATTTTATCTCTACACTATTATTATTATTATTATTTTTACATCAATTTTTATAAAATATTTTTGTATGGATTAACAGAGAAAGTTGAATAAATATGACAATTTTTTTTTTTTTGGTGTTTGATGATTCCAGTAGCTGGATAGACGCCATCGCTAAATAGCTACTGGGTAAGTCGCGCCTGCGTGATCAACACCTACTTCAACGGCCAATGCGCGGTAGCACCCATACGGTAGCCAATATTGCCACCGTTTGCCCTCCTTTCACACACACACACACACACTGTTTCAGTCAATATAAAGAGGGGCAACACTAATGAGATTAATCCGTTTAAAAAACAATAGAAAATCTCATTGGTAGCTTGATAATTGTCAAAATTTGATTGACTAACTGATTAAATGACTTTCTCTATCACAAACATTAACTATCTATCATCGACATCATTACCATCATCATCATCAACATCGTCATCACATTATTATTATTATTAACGACACGTGCTAATAAACGATTGCACCATCTCGTTAGCAACATTTATCTCAAGTCGTGATTATGTCTTAGTGCTGCTTGATGCCACCATCACCACCACCAACAGCAGCCACCACCATCAATTTTAGAAAATTTCCGAAATGTTAGAAAAAACTTTATTGTTGGTAGGTATAGGCCTAATTTTTTTCATATTATTATCATTATTATTATTGTTGTTGTTGTTGTTGCGGTTCTAAAGCAGAGGCGGCAGCAGCAGAGAAGCCGTAGTGGACTCGTGGGGGGCACACGGGCACCTGAAGGGAGACGGGTGTGTGCGGGTTGGGATCGGGGGCTCCAGACACTACTGTGCAGTTCCCACGCGACCGATACTGCGTGGAAGCGTTCAGTAAATGTTCACTACCCTACCTTTATTATTAGAATTTAAATCGAAATTATCGAGTGAAAGAGAACACTATGATTTCTATTTACCTACAAAATTCAATTGTTCGATTAGAGACTGTCTTTATAATTATTTATTAACATTGTTTTTTTCTTTTTGTTTACTAATAGTTGTTTATTATAAGACAGAAGTAACAAACAACATTTGGCATATTATTAGTGAATTTGTATTCAAATGTTGCACGTTGCATGCTGTTGTTATTGTTGTTGTTGTTGTTGTTGCGTAGGCTAAGAAATTTCTTCCTCAATATCTTTGTAAATATGTCTATGTATTGTATATATTGTACATAAGTATGTGTATGTGTCTATATATACCTATCTAAGCGTGTGTGGTCATATTAAAGTTAACCACCTCTCTCTATAGATGGTCTTCTCCGACAAGACATTTAATGTGATGGGTAGCATCGTCAACATGTTGGTAAAAATACCAATACAACCAGTACATACCTATATCTACACAACAATTGATATGAACGAGATTGTAAATTTGCCTTTATTCGGTCAATATATTCAAGACAAAGAAACATTTCGTTTAAATAAACGGCCATCAAGTTAAAAATAGCTCACAAGTTTAGAAACTTAACTATAATTGTATTGGTAGCACTGTTGGCAAATAAATTATCATCTATTATTATTATTATTATTATGAGTTAAAGTATGAACATCAGATTAGGCCCTCTACTTACTGGGCGATTTTTCCTAAAGCTATATTTATAATCCTGGAATTTAAAACATAACTCCTTATGCTACTAATTTATAACAGGTAAAACACCTGGAAAATGATAGTCAAAGAAAGGTAAAAGCAAATCATCAGCAGAACTATAAAAAGTTCTTATATTTATTTGAAGATTAAATAAAAACAGAAACGGAAAGTTAAAGTATACTTCATCTGTTTTAATTTGGTCGACTCGTCACTAGAACAATTAAAAGACGACTTAAGATATATTAAAAATAACAATTCATCCTATATAGGTATTTACAGAGGTAGGTATTCCACTACTTATAGACTATTATCTAGAGATCTAGATTTTAGGCCATTTAGACAGATGATGGAATTGATATCGACAAGTAGTGGTGTAGAAATAGAAGTGATTGGGGTAGGACTGCTACTTGGCACCCACATCATCGCCAACGCCTCTCATTAAGATCAAATTAATAAAGGAGACAAAGGCCAGCTATTAGGTGCTAACTTCAAATATTTTACCCGACGTTACAACACCGTAGTAAGTCAGGTTGATTTATTCCAAATAACCAGAGTGTATAGTTTTTGCGGTACAATAACCCCTCAATCAAGTTTGCGTTAAAAATAGGTGTTGTCTCTCAATTTCCATATGTAGCTAGTTAACAGGTCTTCCTTTGGTGGACACGTTATACATTAATATGCTCATCTCTACAAAACTAACATTTGTTTGTTACATTTCAACTAACCAATCTTATTCTTCTCCTTTCACCTAAAATAGAGGTACACTGATAGAAAAGTGATGCTAAAGTGGTTCCAGATAGGTCCATACAGGACGGCTTTCAGTGGATTAGTCCAGAAACGGGGAGAATTCCATATTATTTCGCATGATAAAAGATATAATTGTCTAGGTTTTAAAGGTATCAAAAACGAATCTAAGAGTTTCAATAGTGCAACATTAGCACCTATACCCACTACATTATTATGTGACAGAAGAGTACTCCATTGAATAGACACGTTATACATTGATACAGTAGTCTGATACAAGGTTTTTATTGCGTATGTTCCTTTATTG
>JAZBGY010000401.1:19607-64825 GCA_037414755.1 Lydus trimaculatus | reverse complement strand
ATAGCTGCATACAGGGTTCGCGACCTTATTTAAATATGATTCAAAACCGAAAAAAAAAACTGTCAAACGCCCCTTGAACTGGATTTGCATGTTGGATTTTGAATGGTAGAAAAATTAGAAGCTGACAGAAGGGAAGACATGCTACGGAAGGGTGAAAACATAAACATTTTTTTTATAATTATTCTTTTGTACTTTTCAGAGTTTAGGTTTCCTCAATTTAATAAAATGTGTTTTGAACAATTAAATACTGCCTATCTAAATGTTGAAGCATATTATGGAAAAATATATGCTAATTGTTTATGCTTTTCTTTATACGGCGGCATGATATTGAGCTATTATTAAATAGTTTGGCGTAAAACAACCAGAATAGCTAAATGAACTTTTGTTTTATTCTTCCGACTAGCAACAATATTTTTTTAAAAAATTAAGTATTCTATTTAATTTACCTAATAATAAAAGCTATCATACTTGATTACTGGCCGACAACTATATAGTAACTAGTGTTCGCCATTGTTAAAGTTAACATGCTTCGGAAATAAAATCAATGAGACCGTATTCAATGTAGGGGTGGGACAATAAGCGCCCATTTACCAATATAAAAATTTTCATTCACAGCACACATTTATTTAAATTCAAAAATTATAAACGTTCAATTAAAATCGACCAATACACAAATTACAATCACGACCAGAGCTAAGGACACACCGTAATTACTGTTCTAATTACGCGAAAAACTTTACACTAAATAAGGTTGGAAAGGGTGACGTCGAAATCGGCCATGTTGAACATGCGCTTTATATTTAAGGGGTGTGAGGGAGGAACACAGTTAGCGACGCGCGTTACTAAACTGTCTTATAGTTCCATATAACTTCAACTTCCCTCGTAATTTCCAGAGATGTGTATTTGCTATCCTTGTCGATACAATAGAAATGAAATTTTACAAGAATGAGATGGACTTGTAGCAAGTTGAGTTGATTAGTTTCACGCGTGTGTACGTCTTGACGCTTGAGGATTGACGCTGCATTCGCCGTTTTCCTTCCACTGGAACAGGTTGATTTCCAATTTCCATCTCTTTATACTCTAACGTTAACATGTGTTAGCTATCTACCTTGACGACATTCCTTCAATCCTTTAATCTTGACAGTAAAATAAGGCGAATAAGTGATTATCAGGTGTTGCGGTGAAGAAATCGAGATCGGATCCTGCAAAAGGTATGATAATAATTTCTTTTAAATGAAAGATTTGATTTTTTGATAAAATTGAGAGTTTTATTTGGAGAAACACTATTTAACAAGTTTAATGTTAGCGTTAAGTAAATAGTTTGGCATATACGTTATCTTGTGCACGCAACGATTTTCATAATAATAAATTATTCGATTCGATTGTCATAAAGATTAGTTCTCGATTCTTGATTGAAATTGATAGAATATTGCGTGAATGTATTTTGTATATAGGTATAGGTATGTATGTTTAATTGTAAGTATATTTTTATGTTTTAAGACCGTCTATATATTAAAAATACGCTACTACTCGAGATTTACGTTAATTTTGATTAGATTAAATTATGATCTTCATTATATTATTATCAGAAAATCCATAATAAAAGAGAACAATGACATTTAATTTTTGATTGAATACAATCTATTGAACCCCATATATTTTGTTATATCTTCACTTTAATCAACTTTATCGAAACTTAACAATAAGGAATTGATCCAAGCGTGTATTTATGAAACGTTCTATACCTTATAGTTATTGATTGTTAAATCATGAACACTTGTAAATCTTAAAAAAGAAATGAACTTCAAAAGAATTTTTGAATGAATTTGAAAAGCGGATTAAATGTTTGTGAGACTTTTTAAAGAAAAAAAAAATATGAAGAAAAGTTGATAAAAGTCAACGATCCGGTCTTGACACAGTTTCTTTCCTATTCATTTTCTTTCTTTCTTGATTTTTCTCTTTTTGCTTCTTCCTGTCTATATCATATTGCGTTAATTGACGAAAAGTCTAAGTCGGTCGATGTTGGGTTAGGTCATGAATACCAGACACCAGACGAGCGTACTAATCACCCGAAGTTCTAACGACCAATCAGGGTGGAGCGTCACGGCGTCTAATAAGCGCTTGGAATGTCTTCTCGCTTTCATTCCGTCTTCTGCTTTCACTACTTACTCATCTCGCTTTCAGTTTTCAAAACAATGTTGGAACATTGTCGTCACTTCACGATTATTTCCACCTAATTTAGGCGTTGATTGTGTTTATGAAATTAAGCCAGATATTCTGTAACTTTTAATACACATTTGACATCAAAATATAAATAATGTACCTAATGTAATTGTTAGTATTCCCTAGAAGAGTTTATTATTACTCTAATAATAGTTTGGTACTATAACTCAAAATTTAGTTTTTATTTTAACTCATTATTCAACATAGTACCAGTCAGTATTATCAAAATTAATTTAAATTTTCTTTATGATTAAATTTACAATTCTTTTCTAGTCATTCAAATTACTGATATTTTATTTATATTAAATTATAAATACGATCATAGTTTTTACTAGAAGCACTATAGGCATATCATGCAATTGAAAATTATTTACATACTTAGTAATTATTATGTTCAGTAATATATGGCAGATACTTTGTGTAACAGTTTTAATACGATCGGACCATAGAACTTGTCCAATTTTTTACAACATAAAGAGAATTAATAAAAAAAGAAATATTTCCGTTGAAAATTGACCGCAAAAGTTTAGTTTCGTTTTTATTTTCCTTATTGCTATTATTAAACCCATAATTTTCAGGCGTACCCATTTACATAACGCTTACACTGGAACAATGCGTGTTGAACATCATCCTGCAATTACCGCTGTTGCATTTAAACATTGAACGTCATTAAGCCAAGAACATCTGCACCTAGCGGTTGGCATGCAAATTTGACCAAATTACCTAACAGAATTGAACCCTATACTTGCATGTTCCATTAAATATTTTATATTTTTTGAATATTTATTTATTTGTAAGTAAGTATATAGATCTACAAATGATTTGATCTCAATTAATACGTTTCCGATTAATTATATTTAAGATAAATGAATTTATTTGAAATCGTGCCGCGAATAGATTGAAAAGTAAATATTTAAAGTATTTTTTTTTATTACTGACCTGTTAGATAAATAAGCAGTATTGTCACAATTCATGTCTTCAGATAGCTACAAGATCACAAACAAACTGAAACGACTTTAGTCAAATTCAGATAACCCTATCAGGGTGTGGCTTGTATAGGCTGTTGGAGGGGGCAATGATTACCCTTTGCCTAAATTAAAAATTCAGGTTGACCGAAAGCACATCTGCATACTGTATAAATTATAATCCGGGCCGTTTCACATATGCATGATAATACTGACGATATATCCGTTCAATCCCTTAGTAAAAAAACATAATTTACCCTGTGTATAGAATCTTTCGAGACCCTTTTAACGCACACACGCATAGTAAAAAATATGATATAAACCATGCTCTAGTGGAAAAGAAAAATGTGTTTTATTATTACATACACAAAAGGAGGTTTGTATTTATATGTACAAGAGATTTGTTACCCTATAGGTACATGACCGCGCCCTGGAAAGGTTTAAATACACAAAACAAAAACGGTGACTGTCTGTAACTTTTCGAGTTACTTTCTGATTTTTGTTGTTGTAAAAACAAAAAATTCTGTCTATTACAGATATTTTCTCATGTAAATGGAAGTAAATGCATCTTGGAGAACCATTTGTAATATAAATCTATGCATGCATGATCGTGAATAAAATGCTACTGGTGAACTTTTCATATTTCTTGATTTATGTTTGTGTAACCCTTATAAAAAATTGTCTAATGTGTAATGACATGAAAAGTTAGGATGCAACACAAACTGAGGTTATGAAGGGTTTAATGAAATAAAGGGTAGAAAATGACAGGAAATTCAGGGGAATAGATATGTTTCGATGTTATTTATTTGAATGTTACAAAAGGGTAGTTGAAGAGCTCTCCACTAACAACAATAAGTATGTTATTGGAAACATTCTGAAAATACAGGAAAAAAAAACAGGTTTTCATAATTCCATCAGAATAGGTGATAATTCTTAGAATAAACTCCACGGTAATACATTGTGGTGACTGTTCTGACACCGGGCCGGTTAGAACGGAAGCCAATGTCTGCAGGTGCTTTTATGAAACCATCACCACCTTACTGAATTGATCTTTTAAGATTAAAAACTAACTGGCCCGTTGTTAATGGTTTCCGTTTTCAAAGTCAATTTGTCGTTTCTAATGAAAATATGAACAGTCAACTCGTTCAAAATTCATTCATTATCATTCAGATGTATTTGTTGTAAGTTTTATCAATTTTTAAGCAATTTCTTCCTGTATAGGTCATGGTTCATGTTACACACAATCTCTCGCTTTAATTTTAAATTGAAAAACTCATCTTTTTAAAGCACGAGGGAAAGTAGTCGAACAAACCGTAGTTGTAAAGAGGAAGAAAGGGTACTGGGGTATATGAATGAGCAACGTGACGATGAGAAACGGAAAAACCGTGTAAGATTCTCGCTCATTCACGAAGTTAAGGAACTTGACCTTTTCATTTCATTCTTTAAAACTCACTTTCATTAAAATAAACAACTTTATAAGAACCATAATTTGAAATTTCCTCAAAACTGACTATGTGAGTTTTTGTCATTTTCATTAGTTTGCCATATCATCCAATAGAGAGTATACATATGTCCGTATGATTATGGTTAAATGTGTAATTTATTCACAAATATAGGTACATATGTAATCCATTCATCCAATTTTATAGACTGGTTAGCACTTTGTTATTTTCTTATCGTCTTGTCGATGATTTACATTTCCAGACAATTTACTGAAAGTCCGTCAAACCTTTTCCAAGTCTATACGTCTGTACATACATACATATTATGTATATGAGTTGGAAGTTTGTGAAAGCTGCATTCAGTGCTCATATGTGACATACACATGTACATATATGAGGTGGGGGACTACGCCATAAACGGGAGACCAGGCGTCGTCGTCATGGTAACTAGCTCCAGTGGGGGCGTCGCTGCCGATCATCCGCAACAACCCTGCATCAATACCAGGCATACCGAATATGTGCTCCTAAAAATTGTTGCTTATTTTACTCAACCGTCTCTCGCATATTGGATGACTCGACGGAATTTTGTGAATTTCGCGTTATTGGTTAGGCTAATACGTATTATGCACGGCCCAAGACGTCTCGACGAAATCTATTGAAAATCAACCGCATTACAAATTTTTCAAATACCAAAAAAAGAACAACACGAATATTATTCCTGTTACTTTATATTTTTAATATTAGAATATATAAGACGACTTATACATAAGGCAAACTCAAACAACAACTTCTTTAGAATGTTAGTAAAAAGTCACCGGCTTCGTCGTCATCCACCAAACTAGATTCGAACTTGCACAGAATTATAATTGGAATGCTTCAGGTCAATATACAATGTCGTTGATGTTTTCTATCAGCACAAAAAAAAAAAGAAAAACACCAAGCTGAGCACATTATACATATTTACATGTACCTAAAACTCTATAATGTTAAATTTAAAAATCCGTTGGAAAGGTGAGGGTCTAATTTGCATAGAGTAACCCTTCTAGTTATTTGTCATATAATTGTAATGTTAATTCATGTCGGGATTTCACTGCGTGTTCAACATACTATAACAGCCTATAGGTACCTTTATGCAAAATAGACGCGTCTGACATTCGACAAACTTGACTGAACTATACAAAGTTCGTTGTTGTTCACAAGCTCTTTGGGGTTGTCTAGAGGCCAACCCTTCTCTGCATGACCTACAATGTACAGGTAAAAAACCATCAAACTTTCGCATTTATTTCTTTTTTTTCGTGTCGTCTCCAGTTGTACTAGTTAGTACCTCAGTTGAATTTGATCTGTTGCCACAGCAGGACATTATTAAGTCACGATCAGTGATGATTTTGTTTAAAGTTTTTCCTCATATGCATATACCTACTATAGATATGTATATTGACGAACTTTTACAGTTTTTTGTGCCAACTACAAAAATAGATTTTCAAGTTATTTTTCTGTATTGAAAATTGAGGGCTGTTTCTATCGACAACTGCCTAGAAATTCATCTCTTTTTCTGCGCAGAAGTGCGGTACAATCCAATTTAATATCGAAGAAGAGGTGATATTGTGTATGTAGATTATTGTGAGTGACTACGTTGCATTTTCTACTGAAAATGTTGGGGTTGAGGGTTTAGATATATTGAAGGGGAATGACACAACGATGCATTGCCTTTGCGTCTCAACAAGGTTCTCAAGAAAATCGAAAAACGATATGTTGCAATCATCTAACTCTGTATCATTTTATTTCTACTATCTAATATGTGACAGGATTATATACATATAGATGTATCTAACGATTCATATATAAAATTGCCATTTATTACAGTTTTTTTTTTGGGAAATACAATACCTATGTCTATTTATAATAATTAATAAACACGTCTTCAAAATTGCTAGTATTTTCGTATTCGCTATGAAACGATTGTATTCACGTGAATACCATTGTGCTTGAAGTTTGAATATCACCTTGTATGCAAGAGGTTATTTTCCCGTTTATGTGTTCATATCCGCTAGATGCATTCAGTTATTGTCCTTGGCATATTACTTTTTACAACTTCTCTTCCTTGCCCATTTTATAAGAAGCATACTATGGTAATTCACATAACCGCTCCCAAAATTATCTACTTTAGTTTATTAAACTAACCCAAGAAACCACAAAGTCGATTTAGAATACTTTCCATTCATTTTTAAAACTACAAATACAATTGAAACAAATTTTGTCATATTTTTCATCTTGACTTAGGTATGTATATATTTCTCATGTAAAATCTGTCAATCATGTGAGAAATATTAAAATGTAATTCATAAAAGACGGGGGGTAGTATGCTTATTTATATTTTTAGGGTGAAGGGTAGTTAAGAAATGTTTGCCTTGTGAGAAGCACGACCACAAAGATGGTAACAACCATCTTTAAATTGCGAGGCAACGTGCCTACTAAGTGTAAAGATTAATAATAAGATTTTCTAGAGACGTGTGTGAGATGGGAATGATGACTTTACCAAAGAACACCGAACGCAGGAATTATAGAATTTCAAGAATCTACCTACGATGGGTACAACTAATAAAATAATATTCTCCCCCAGTTGTCAGTGTATGAATTTGTAGCAACTATGTTAACTTTGTACGTTCGTGACCAGCCTACGTTATAAATGTAAAGCTGACTTCTGTCTGATCCCAATACGAAAAAGTCGGTTGATTCTTCTTATACTTTTCTTTTCTCATTCACTGCATACACATCATTTAGGATTTATATATTAAAAAAAAAATAATACATAAATACAAATATTTATTACTACTAGTTATCAATGAATCTTATGGATTAAAATCTCACTGAAACTAGTCATAAAAGTTAGATTTTATTTTTCTTATTGGAAAACAGAAGTTAGTAAGTAACGCACGTGTTTTCTCTTGGCGGCGTGTTTTACATGCGGAAGCAGATCTGCCTCGTGCCCTCTTTAGCAACGCAAGCTCATTACTTAAGAAGCGACGAGACCGCGGGCGCCTCGGGACTCGTTTCCTGACCTATCCTAAGTACATATTAGTTTAATGTGGAACAACTTCAAATGGCAATGATTTGCTTTCCTCTTGCGGATTTTCTCCTTTAATACTCACATCTCATTTCAAACTCTCTTCTCTATATGAATACATCGTATATCTATAACATTTTTGTAATTTATAATAACTCAATTATATTTTTGTAGAAATAGAAATAGGTAATAACAATATATAGCAAAGTAACGATTCTTTTATATTAGAAGCATTATAAATATAGAATTTTGTCAGAATAGTAACATTCTCTGTGTCTGGTGAAGCCGTTGCTCTAGATATATGCAGATTCCCTTTGATCCAAAATACATCTATAGCAGGATTTGATCCCTCACTATTCCACATCGTATATTCGTTTTTTTTTTGTTGCTTTTATCCCGCTCTTCGCATTCTTGTCTACGGGGACCTCTATCCTTCATACATTCTGAGATACGAGTCTATTCCCTAGACGCCAGGGACTACCAGCCAAACAGGAAACGTCGCCTGTATGGGACTCAAGAAGATTGAAATATTGCACGCCCAAGGATTGAACCAATTTTCATATATTCGCTTTTATCTCCGTTTTCTCGTAACGGTACCGACATTAGATGTTGGTTGGTTAAGGTGTGCATTTTTACAATATAAATAAAATATTTTATTAAGTTAGAAAGAAATTTAAATGATTTTCACATTATATTTCCAATAACGAATATATACATACCATCAAAAAAGCAATAAAACAAGCTTAATTAATTAGGTGAAAAGAATTGAATCAACAGTACGACTTGAAACTAAAATTCTTTTTAGCCAAGCGACTAAATTATACGAAATAATCTTTCAAATTGTCGAAAACAAAAATATAAAATTTGTAATATATCTATAGAAAATAATAAGAATGTTATATGTAGAAGAAGTAAGGAAGACGAAACAGTCTAGAGATGATATCGAATTTCCATTTCATTCCTCTTATGGGACTGAGAGAGGAGTAGAGCACTAGACATGTAGGATACAAATGAAATTCCCCCTGCTCGATGCATATACACATGAACACAAAATTGGAGTCCATAGGGCTGGGTGGGATGTATGGCAGCCAGGAGCTGTATGTGAAGATATTGTATGCTATTGTTGACAACATAGGGAGTAAATAGAAATGATGTTTATAATAATTCAAAAACATCCACAAAATTTTTACTTTCGAAATTAAGAATGTACCTACATGTATGCATTAAGGTAATTTAGTCTTGTATAAATTTATATAATCTATTATACATCAGTACATGTTGAAAGTGATTGAACTATTGTAGTATTGAAGCGACGTGGTTCCCTAATAGAGGTTTTATTGATCTGTCATCTGCATGCGAGTCTGAAGATGTAGCTAGAATGTTGGACGATAGAAATGTGTGGTCCAGGATACATGAGTGGCATCCTGAATAGAAGTAGCCGATTACAAAGCTAACAACAAAACATAGTATAAACTCGATAAGCTGAAGGAAATAGTCTTCTATTCTGATTATAGTATCAATTTGAATTCATTATTGTAACGCTATTTGATAGTAACTATTCAAAACAAAAAATTAAAAAAGAATGTACATGGTTTATGTAGGTACCTAAACAATGTGAGTAAGTACATACTACAGACTTGAATATGTACGTAAATATTGAGTGTTGTTGATCAGTAGCCTCTAGCTAGACATTGTTTTAAGTAAAGTTTTCTCTTATTTTTATAACATTGTCATCTAGACAGAGAATGTTCGTCATCTCTTCTTTAATATAAGCAACCGCTGAAAGTGGAGGTAGAGGTGTGCACATGATGTGCGCCTCGAGCTAAACAGGAGATGATGTATTGGCAGGCCTGAGCGCGGCGCTTCTGGAAACGGCACAAGAAAATTGAATTTAAATTCATGAAAACTGGAAGTTGCCAGCCATGTTAGTCTTTGCATCCGTGTCCCATCTCTGTCACAAACGCGTTTATATATGTATAAGACTTGTGTGCTTTTCTAGACAATTTCCGTTCATAGACAAATCAATGAAATTACATGTTGAAAAATTAGCAAATGTACCTACCTACATATATTGATTCAATAAAAAAATCTATTCAATTACTAATAACATCCATGAAGGTTTTGTTGTTTTGATGATTATACAGTGATATAATGTTTTATAAAACCATAATTAACCGTTTTATTTGCACTCATCGTGGTATTGTACGTTATAAAGCGACAAGTAGTGAAGAGGATTGGTAAACAGGCAAAAAAAATTCTGGTTTTTTACCTGTGTGTAGATGAATTGCAGCCCATTCGAATGAATAGAGCAGTTTAAACGGGCTTTTACTTTTCGAAACAGGGTATTATGTGAGGGCATTCAGTCTGTGGTTAGGCCCCTGTTTCTAATACAGAATCGTTTGCCTTTTATTTACGATTTGTTCACGTACACAAAAGAACTGACAACGTAACGAATTACATTAGCAGATTAGTAGCCGGCTTCACCTGATGTCAATCTGTCAAAATCATCAAACTTACCACCACATTAATTGTTGAATTTGATGATTGCACAAACATGAAGCTAATGTCGCTTCTATCCTTCTTTTATTACATTTAGTTATTTCATATTTTTACTGTGGTATATAGAGAATATTTTCTCTTTATTTAGGGGAATGACAATTGTTTAACATTGCCGGACAGGGGTTGATGGACTCCACAATCAACAAAGGAGGGTTTTCAACCCCTAACTTGAATGATATATAAATGTAAACGTGCTGACATGAGGGAGTGATGCCGTTTCTGGATTTCAGCCAATCATCGATTGTTGTGAACAAGTTCATGAGACAAGTTCGTGCCCAATTCCGGTAATAGGATGTCTGAAAATGATGCATTGTCGACTGACCCTCGTCGCCATACACCCTACGTTTCTTTGCTCGATCACTGAAAGTAATTCCAAAATATAAGACTTGTTTGATGTTGAACTGTCTTCTTTATAATAGCGAGAAACGGAAGCGGAAAAACCTCGTTACGTTTATGTCATTTTGTCTTTCAAACAATATTACGTACCTATACTTTGTACCTATACAGTTGTAAATGGAATCGATTATCAGATGTTTTAATGTATGTCAATGAGGTTTAAATGTTGGCTTGGGCTAAATTTTATTTGAATAAGAATGAAAAGAATGATGACAGTTTTGGCAGGTAATAGAATGAAGAGAACGGTATAATAAGTAGGTATATAAACAGATATCTGGACTTGAAATTAAAATTTACGTCAGTTTCAGTGTAACAGCGGTATTAACATAAGATATCTAGATAGCAGATTTCATACTTTAATCATGTACATTTTACGATTTCAGCGCATTGAGATTTCCACAATCAAGCTTACGGGTTGACAATATAAAACTTCTTACCAGAGAGGTAAAAAATAACATATAAAATGTTTTACTGTAGATGTTGTGTAGATGTGTATTCGAACAATATAGCAAATTCAGAAGCAACATAAGGAAAAGGAAACATTAGAAAATCTATAGCTAGAAAGAGAGATGAGGTACTGCTCTCCGGATTGGTTATAATAAAAATGGGATATGTAGATACAGAAAGTATAAAACGAAGAAATGTCAGTAGCATGTGTGTTATAGAAGTCGACCAATACAGGACTGAAAAGGATGAGAACCGCTACTATTCAAAAGGGTAGATGGTCTATCACAAACAGAATCGACAGCGTGACTCTTGACTGATGCGATAGTCACAAGGGGGTGGACGCCATGTTTGTAACCTATTCAAAATAAAAAAAATTTACATTTTCCTTGAATTTCACAGTCACATGCAGTACATCCTCTCAAGGCAAATATCGTAAAAGCATTTACAGAACTTATAGAAGTAGGTACTTTGTTGTTTTATTCTATTAAATTGAACGAAATCTGTCTTTGAGCTTTATAATTTAATCATAGAATTCCAAGTTATGATTGCTTTTCTTATCAATGATAGTTATTTTGTTGAAAGTTATTAACAAATGATTATGTTAGAAATTGGTTAGAGTTGATTGATTACAATACTAGTTCGTTACTAAACCTTATCGAAAGCTTTGCAAACTTGCCAAATTTGATACTTATGCAAATATCGTATGCGTATATCAAGAAATATAATTTGAAATTCGAACATGACTGGTATGGCATCAGTTATTTATCATCATGAAACTTCAGAAACTAACATACACTTTGAAGAAAGTTTTAAAGAGAAAAAAAAGACGAAAAGATTTATCATGTGAAGAATAATAACATACTCTATTCAGATAAATAGTTCTGTCTATCATTGTTCAAAGTTTTGGGCATTATAAATGCGACGCGCAATCGGAGGGTGAAATTTATGAGAAATGAACCTTCAAAATCGCTCCAACCACTTTTTGCTAGAAATGTTTACGCCTACGATCTACCCCTATGTGAGACGCAATCCATCTTGAGATTGGACTATCTCGCACTTACAATGTGTTTGAACCAGACATACTTTATTTAAAATGTATGTCTGATGTAAAGTACATTTATTTTTTGATTCTTTTTTTAATATTAGCTAGAATCATTAAAAACTAATTTTAGAAAATTCGTTCTATTCATCCTGTTTCCTCACGTTTTCTCCCCTTAATATCTTATTACGTAACCTTCTTATCCCTGTTGATTGACAACCAGACCAAATTTAGAACACGCTGTAGCAAACAAGTAAGCCTCGCGCAACATGCATTGTCACTAAAATGTCGGCTTTATCTAATTTGCCAACCAAATTGATAGCAACAAGTGTCCTTTAATAGTCGTCTTATTGCGGGCTTGCTGCGAAATTGCTTCTGTAATGAGATAATTCCCTCACAATATGTTACATTGTATTATCAGATCTTTCTCCAGGGTCGTTAAATATTAATCATGAGGTTTCATGGCACAATGCCAGTGATTCTTAATCAACAATTGTCACATTACTTTTGTACGAATTCCTGCACGTTATTATAGTATAATGAGAGATTTCTAACATTGACTGTATTCGCAACCTTATGAGAAGATAAGTAAAAGACGAGGTGGAATGTTTATCTTTGTGGGTTTGCATTTTAATGATACTTCCTTACCATAAAAGAATATCATACGTACATTGCTGACACGACACCATCTTGGATTGGTCGTTGTGGTGGTAAAACAATAATCTAGAAAGGATTATATTCTCATCAACTCCATAATACATGTACTGTACTTATACAACGCATACGAACTATGGTATATTATTTTGATGTTTGGACCATGTGAATAACGTAGAAAAAAAGGTAAGATCAGGCAATGATGTTGAAGTTGAAGAGGGATTTACAAAATTTCTCCTCTCTCTATCTCTAAACTAACTTTATTCTTTTCGTTGCTAGGCAACACGTTTCAAATACTAGTTATCTGGCGCGTTACCGCAACTAACATTCGTTTTCTACTTGTCACATATACCGTAAGGCACACACACATATTGTAGATAAGATTTGACTGTCGGAACAGAAGAATACCACATAACGTCAAGGGAACTTTCTACTTATTCAGTTGTCGCTCCAACTAAAAGTACAAATATATTTAAAAAAATATTCTATATACCTATAGGTATACGTAATTATAGGATAGGAGTAATAAATAGAACAACTATACTATGCTGAAAGGTTCATTTTAAAAAAAAATGACTATAAACAGGACTTATTTTTGAATTATTCTTATCATTTCGGTATTATTATGTATGATCAATATTATTCTTATAAACATAAAATGATAGTACATAGGTACCTATCACATGAAAAAATAATAACCATCTTAAATAAGCTAAATGAATGGATATAAAACGAATATCTTCAAATATACTTCACACATGTTGGTTCTCACATCCCATATCAATTTTTATCCGGGAAAATAAGACGCATGTCACCCTCGGGCAACACTATTTGTGATATACACCTATTCCCTGTGACGTGTAAGACCTACAGCGTGGTATCTTCGCCGTCTTTATGCTTGATTTGTGTGTTATCTGCGCTACCAAAAATAAAAATGCCACTTTGCTATTTCACTATAACAAAACTTTCTATCTTTCAACATTTGAATGCGTATATCCTAAGGAAAATTATGGTAGAAAATTCATGCAACAGTATAGGTATATACCAGGTATTAATTCGACTTCCAATATTGAAAATGCTTAGCATACATTCCATAATAAAATATATGTATGCTTTTTATTTGTAATATCTGTTAAAACAAGACAAAACAAAAAAAATCACGAACATATGTTCAGAAAAACTAATTTGGTTCTTGTCAAAGACAAATCTTGAAATCGCACAACATATCAGTGATACGAACCGACAGCGATTGGAAGACTTACGACATGTGATCAAGTGAGTTGAGTGAAGCTAACAAGCCGTGGCGTGAGTCAATTGAGTTAGTGTAAATGAACTGCCGTCCTGTCTACCCGATTGCGTTTATTCCGTATCTCGCTTTACAGGCAAAGTCTACCTTCTTTATTCACGAAACTAACACCTATAAGGATAAAGGATAATAAAGTTACATATATGTACCTACTATTCATGTGTATAATACTTATACCAATTGTTAATACCATTACTTGCCTGAGTTTTGGAATTACTTTTTCTGTGTGGGTATTACAAATTTGTCAAATCCTTATGAAGCTATGTTGGTATTAATTATGATTTGTAGATTGAACCGAAGTTTAATGCAATTAGAATATGATGAATGTTTTGATGGCATGCATGGTCACATCAAGCTAAAACGTGGCACATGGCACTGGAACGAAACCGTTATTACTATATTTTCTGTATTGTAGGTATAGGTACATAAATGCATAAAATGTAAGATGAGGGAAATGTTGAACAAAATATTAACCTTAAATAGAACTACTAGTAAGTCGGCAATGTGTCAAGACAAGATTTGGAGATTTCAGTTTGTTATTGTTAGATGAAAACTAATTTACGGATTTTCCGTATGGCATTTTAGATAACAAATAATGTTAAAATAAATAATTTTGAAAAACACATCCTGACTTCTATAATATTTTCTTTGGTGCTTACAAGGATCCTTGGCGGGGTCAAATAAGGCCGCTTTGCATATGACAAGCGCTTAGTGTCAGCTGCTGATATCCTCACATATCATCTATATAGCTAACATGCAGTGTAATCTGCGATACCGCAACCGCAGATCGGGATAATAAATCATAAGCACCCCGTTCCCGTTCCGACCATCATCTATCAGCTAGTACGACGACAGCTAGGTGTTTCCTTTAGCGTACAATCATCTCCATCTTCGGATCATTGCTCGCAGGCGCTTCCAGATCGAAAATGTTCCTTGATCATTTACTCCACAAACGATTACATGCCCATGGGATAAACGATAACGTTTTATTAATTATCTCTATGTTGTAGGATTACACATAATCATCTTCAATTCACACAATACTCTCTATAATATTAGTCATAAATTCCTATATTCGATTATTGGGTTTCTTACTTCAACACTTATAGTTGGTGTTGCTGTTGTTGTTGTTGTTGTTGTTGTACAGGAAACAACTCAATTATATAAGACTTTAGCAGAAAATGCCGCCAGCCTTAACGTTGTCGGAACGGATTGTTTACGCATAACATTATTTACAAATCATCACGGCAGTCACGAGAAATACAGTTGTTCTGAATCCAAATAACGATGCGCTTTGACAAAGGTTTATTATTAGCATCATCAAACGAATCGTGTATATGTGTATCTTCTTTGCCAGAAAGACCTTCTTTATCATAGCTAGTTTGCCGATTCCGCTAATGGCGGATTTCAATTCTAACAAACATGCTTATATGTCTACTGTATACTTATGTATTTGTTATACAAATGAACCGGAGTCTCTATCTTCAAATAGAGTAGGAGACAACTGGAAATTCTACTTCCTACTTGAATGTGCCTGTTATTTCTCACATTTTTGTTTACCTTACAAGTTTTATTTGCGATTTGTCGTTAAAATGGTACAACGTGTTGTTTTTGTTGTTTATTTGTTATTGTTTTTTTTGTATGTGACATTTCATTTCTAAATGTTGTTGTAGGCACAGGGAAGTTGAGAGAATAACGCAAAAATTTTACATTCCTGCCAAACAGAATTGCCATTCTATGTTCATTATATTCAAGATAATATAAACAAGTTCTGGCTATATCTTGAAAAGCACTAAACCTAGTTTATAGCCGTTTGCATTGTCCTATCTTGAATGCGTGATTATTTATGTTTCTGTATGGTACTGTGGATAGCATATTTTTCGCACAGAATATAATACAAAATTTGCATTTTGGATTTAACTTATAAATGTTCATTTCATCTCATTTGACACATTTTTTTTTATTTATAAAATATTGAAAACTTTCATATAATTTCTAAGTAACATTATCAAATGCAATTTGAATTGAAATAGTAATACAAAATATGTAACTATAAAGAGCAAAGGAATATCTAAAGGTTTCACGCTGAATTTATCAACACCAAACAGTGAAAAAATAGTTCAACCGTGTAATATATCGGCACAAGTTTCGTTGAAATTGATTTCACCAAAATGTAAGTAAGTGAAATCTTACAAAATGGCAAATCAAACTATCGAGATCAAATTTAGGATCGGATTCAATTTTATGTTGAAATCGAGGCGAACAACCAACTTCTCTAGATATGTGGATGGATATATTCCATTTCATTCTGTTCAAATAATACAACTACCTACATTTATATGCTTATACAGTTAAAAGCTTGAAATGAAAAACAAACCACATTTCAATTTTAAGTAAAAGCATAGTTCGTTTTGAATTATTTTTACCAAGTAAATATTAACTATTAGGTAAATAATTATTGCAAAATAGTTTTTATTATTGACAAACGTTCTTTTTATATTTGAATTTATTCTCATAATGAATACATCTTTATTGGAACACGCAATTAAACTATTAAATAGTGTTTTCACACCACCCACTAATTGATTACATCCTTAGTGTTTCAATAATTCCCGAATGTGAGGGAAATTTATATAAATTCAATTTTTAAAATTTTCGTTTTAACTTATCTTACTATTATTATTATTATTATTATTAAAATTATTATCTTTAAAAAACAGATATAGATAATTAAGTTGCTATAACGTTAACGTCGAGTCTGGTAGGTGAGTGATGGCAATATCGCATCATATGTGATGTCAGGCAGACATGACTGACGAGCTTCTGGCAACATCCTCCAACAGATATAACCCAACTAAGTATCTTTGTGAAAAATGGAAAGCATGAGAATGAATAACTTAAAGGACAATATGTATAATGAATTCGCACGTAGGTATACCTATATATGTGCGTATATGTATAAGGTATACATACCTACATATATAACAATATTTACATGTATAACATTTTATGTTAAATTACATAACGTTATATGTATATTGAAAACTGGTGGGTAAAAATAGATGAAACATGCAGATGAGTCTGTGATGTTGGTACGGTGACTTCATAGCATAAGTTGATTATGTGAAATTCCCATTGAACTGATAACAAACTTTTGATGAAGCCAAAAAATACATAGAAAATATTTAAATAAATCTGCCAGAATGCCCGTCCCATATAAAATAATAACTTTATCGTCAACATTGATTTCTTATATTTATATTTATATGTATAGGGGAGGGGGCTGCGGTGTAAACAAATTGTAGAATTCCTTCCGAAATTGTTAGGCATATAAATAAACTTCCATCGTTATCGATAACATGAGTAAATTTCGCGGCTGAATGGCACAAATCATGCGAGACCGTGCACGCATAGCCAGGCACTATGAAACAAATCACAGGCGCCCCAATATCGAGACAATTGGAAAATCAGAAATTGGTAGTGGCACTGATAGCAGTAGAGGTTTTTCGGCCCTAGGCTGTATATGTATATGCTATCCATCCGTGATTGAATGCTATTTTATGATTGATTGTTGTACAGTTCCAACCATTGTTGGCCTGTTCTATACGTTGTAGTAAATAACCATTGATAATGCTGCATTAATAAATTATAACAGGTGGAAAAGTTCATATCGGAATTTCATACTGGAATGGATTTTATTTATTAGTTGTCAGGAAAATGTACCCTCCTAGAACACAATTTATTATTCTTTCATATGATAATAATGTTTCGTTAAATCGATTTTCCGGTTTTATTATGTTATTAAATGTTTTCCTGAAATGATTCGTTTGTCCTATGACTATTAAACAAATTAGTTATGAGAATAATAGAATATAATTAAAATATGAATCCAACAAAAAAGAAGAAAAAACACATATAAACAAGCAGTATGCATTTATAAATAATTGCAATTTACTTCGATTGTATTTCATTATAATAAAACATTTTCAAAGATATTGTCGTCGTAGTTCCCCTTAACTAGGTTGCATGTTCGAAATTCGAACCTCCTCACGGAAAGCACGTGTAATTTCTAAGACGCATTCAATAGGGAAATAAGGCCGATATATGTATGTAGATATATGTATACATAAAAATATATATCTATATAGGTATAGAAAAAAACACAGCAACCCAAAAAAAAAAGACGAAAGACAGTATATACTATGGAAAGAAAACGAACCATAGGTGAAATAAGCCAGCTATCTATTGATTATCCAACAACGAAAGTATCAAATACGAGTATCAGTTAAGATGGGCAACTGGATTGGCCCCCGGTATCTGTATATATGCGTGTGTGAATCAATATTTTCCACACGCATATATAGATGCTACACGCATGTACTCCAAAGACTTCTCTCGTATAGATTGAATTTCGATATAGAAAAGTTTCAGAATGTCAATAAATACATCAATTCATATGGAGTCATAGAGATATAAAACATAAACCGAATATATATCTCGTATATCACTTTTGTTTTGTACTTGTCTTATTTTCCAAATATGATGAATGGTAGTTATATTGTGGAATTGCGAAACAAATAAACAACTTCTTATGTAAAAGTAAAATTGTTCAGTAATTCATCAAGATGTCTTTATTAAATAGGATTCACAATTTTTGACTCTAAATTGAAGGATACTTTGAAAGTTTTCAAAGGTATACCTACGTACATTACAAGAGAAAAAAAAAACACTAATGTGTCAGAATTGAATGGAATAAATCATCTGCAGTAAAATTTCAATTTTATTTTCCACAGTACTAATTGATGATTTGTTTCAGAAAATATCAAGGCAGGCGTGATACAATGAGCCGTATCAAATCGTTAAAAGGTAAGAATCCTGTTGGGAGTTGTAACAAGTGCCGCGACTGATTTCCCCCTTTTTTGGGGTAAATAACTTTAGTATAATTTATAATTTCATGTTGGCGGGTTAAACTTTACAATTTCCACTTTAAAATTTCTCCAGTTTTGCATGTAATTACATTTATGTTAGTATACAAGTTGAATTTGTTTTATTATCAAACATTTACCATAATCATCCATTTGTGAAACAGAACAAATCTTTTTCATGCCATTTGGAAATCCAATTGAAGTCTGATCGCTTATAATTTTTATACACGTCTGTTTATGAAAATTAAATTTGTTATAAGCTTCGTGTTGAAAACAAGATAGCAGAGGGTGATTCGAATATCGTTGATGACGTATTAACATAATTTACTCAATCGTATTTTGTAAATCACTGTCATCAATATTTGTTTTCCTTTTCATTTTGTATTTTCAACAGTTGAAATATCAGTGTCACTGACATTGCCCTATTATGCTCCAATCGTTGTAGTGCATTTTTGCATCTTTAAATTATTAAAGGATAGAGAGTAAAATTAAAATACTGAAACTGATGTGAATTTATGAGATACATTTATGAATCTTTTAGTACTAGGTACAGTTTAACAGATTCTAAACATAATTGTGGTCTCAACCTGAATGCTGCATGAATGATGTATTAGGAGAGTTGTGTCTCTTGAAAAACACAGCTTCTATTGATGATACGGTATTCTTGATCGATACTAGTCGATGAATTATTTAGTTGTAAACGGCGTGCAAAAGTAAATAAAAATTATATTGAATTAATTATTTATTTTTCTGGAAAATAAGTAACCTACTGGGATTTCCATAGTTAGAAAACTACTACTACTACTACTACAACTTTTTTAGAAGCAAAAATTATATTTCCTTTTCCATCTTTGGACATAGTCTTTATCAGATGCTAGAGTATTGCACTATTCAAGTATACGTGAACATTGTCAATTTTTAAATGATTTGTTGACGAAAAACTTTAGCTGCCTTATTATTAGTTGTACATACAACCATCTTTGTATTGAAGCAACATAACTAAATGTTTTCGTCATATTTTTATTTCTTCTACAACTTTGTTAGTCTCATTGTAGAAAAATCTACATGAATATTTCTATAGACATTGTTAGCGGGTACCTCATTCTACCTATAAAGAATATATATTTGCCATGCAAATACACATACATACGCATACGTATTTTGTTATATTTACATATATGTATATATGTATACATATAGGTATATGTATTGTATATATGTATATATGAAAAGGAATATAGTCGTTTATTTGTGAGAGAAAGAGAAACGCCGCCATATCAAGTAAACCTAATGAACCTTGGAGTAGTCATGGAAACGTAGAATCCTGATGTCTCGAATCAACATGCTCTTATTGAACATCACATATTGTATTTCATTACTGTTTCCTTTTGGTTTGTGTTTACATAACCACCGTTTCGAATCAACCACCAACAAACAATACGAACGTAAAAGATTCTAAAGTTACCGCAACCGGTTGGTAATATTTAATTGAATCTTTGTGAAAATGATATTTATAAAAAAAATTAATAAAAACTAACATCTTATGGATGATTTTTAAGGAGCTACACAATCAGAAATGCTATTTACTTAAATAAAATCCATCACCAATGCAACTAATTCAATATTTACTCGATATCATAAGAGTACCTAGCTATCTAGTGGTTATGTGTTGTCTGTTTATAAACCTATGATTAGTATAAAGTATACAAATCTTAATTCGTATAATATGCGAACTATTAGCTAAAATCGTATGTTATTTGGTGAGCGTTTCTCATTTCGTTTTATATTTCATTTCATTCTTAACAATTTCCGAAAAAAAACAGTCAGTTTATTTTTACAAACTAAAATCCAGAATATAACATTCATAAACGATAACAAGAAATATATTCTTCAGTTGAGATTAAATTTTCCACGATTGGAAATGTTTTCATGTTCTATTTTGCCTCCCCCATTTCGTGTACATCGTTCTTTCTCTTTTTTGATTTCTCTTTTGCTTATTTTCCTATACTGCACGTTCCTATTTTTATTTCCGGTTTTCTTGTACGTCGTTAGCTAATATAATGTTGGAGCACCCTTACAGCCAGCTTTTGATAGTGGATATGCACAATAGGGACCGTGTACATGTACGTTTTATTATTTTTTTATTTACATGCATGTATGTACCTATATCATACAATCCAACATATTTACAAATCAATATTATATATGAGTATTAGATAGTATTCTGCTTCACTTAAATATAAGATTACATAGTGTAATTTGTAAAATTTGTGTAATTTATGTAAACTCACTACCGTGAAATCTCGTGTTTGCTAGCCAACATTCACGAGACTTGCATACAAATACACATGAAAGAATCTGTATGTTGACATTTTATTTACTGACTAATGTTGTTATAATGATCAAAACAGAAAAAAAATGTAGATCAAATAAATTGAAACTTTTTTAAAAATTAATATTTTGCGTAATGGCACCCACTGGTTGGTTAGTTGATTTGAATGACGTTAGATTATTTCTTAATCATTTGCTAATATTTTAAATACCTAGTGGCTATTAGTCCATCATAAATTAGCCTTCTTTCCGAGGTTTTAAATAACAAACCTTTTCTACAATTGTCGGTTTCAGTTGTCGCAAACAAAAGCAAAGAGTTCGCTGCCCCTTCAAACATAATTCTGATTATCATTTAACATTTATTGAAGTTATAAACATATTAGCTTGAGAGGTTTTTTCATCTTTTTCTTTAAAAAAAAAAAATAATAATAAAAATAAAAAAATATACAGCTGTATATAATTTTCGCACTTAAACACAAATGCTTTAGGCCTTTTACAATGATTGTTATTCAGGAACACGCAATTTAATCGTCAACAATAGAGTGCACTATGACAATGTTTTAGCATTCAGATTTTCAAATCATAATTTATATAATCAGTTTTAATTATTACTTGCTGTTTTTATAATTACCTTACTCTTGCTTTTCTAATAGTTTTCTATTATTTCAAAAGAGACACATCCACAATACACAGGTTAATGAGATTAATTAAACACCATATATGAACTATACCAATGTCGTTAATTGTAAGTTAATTATCTTTATATAATTAGAGCAATGTAATTGTGGGTACTACTAATAACGTACCCACAAATAAAATCCAGTTAACGGTCAACAATTTTCAAAATCTTTCAAGTACCACCTGGAATGTGTTTGTTTTTAAGTATTGTATAGTTATTTACATTTTTTATATCCTTTTCGCTTCAACTATTGTCGAGTTACATTTTTTTGTTAGCAGTAGATAGAGTTCAAAGACTCTTAACCCTGTGTTAATTCTAAAGCTAACATTTACCTACAGTGTACCTAGTATACCTATAAGTAACAGATTAATAAAATATAATATATTCCAACTATTAGTATCTAGTAGAGTCTTTATTATTTAATTAGATAGTGTATATCTGATATATGTATGTCTGTATTTGTTGCTGATAAAATTCAGAAATAGTTCAATAACTATAGACAATTATGATGTATTCTATTAATTATTTTATTTTATTTTGTTGCCACAATACATATACAAAGATTTATAGCATACAATTAAAACATAGGTACTAACAATTGAAAAACTGTAAATCTAAAATGACTTACTACTAATACCTTAAAAGTTGACCTGTCCATCTATCGTTTATGAATGCATATTGAACATCAACATAACCACAAGTTGATTGTTGTATCCTTCCTATAACATCTAACAAAACAAACATTATTGTAAACGGTTGAGGTTGAATTGTTGGTTGAATTGGATAACAATCATTCTAAAAAAGTGTAAGAAATTTAATAAAATGCTAAAAGATGATAAAAGGAAAAATAATAAAAAAAAAATATATTCATTTAAACAGGTTTTATGTTGCGAGTTGCGAGGGTTGGATGCAGGCAGCAATTCTAACTGAGAAATTTAAATGACAGGACGTATATAGGTGGGAGGTACTTGCTAAAGAGATTCGCCGTCAAATAAGAAACTTATATAATATCACTTTTCTAAAGGATCTCGATAGATGATATATCCTGTACTGTCATCGCATCGTGCCAGACGTATTCATCCCTTTTGAATTATTGCCACTGAATAAAATTTATTACAATTTTTCCGTGAATTTAAGATTAGATATGTGAAATATTAAAATCATATTATCCGTTTCTATATATGTATATATACGTATATAAGGGCCATTACGATTTTACACGTCAAAAGGATTCTACGATTCTAAGATTTCACGAAATATGGAATTGCGGAAATATACCAATATCATACGTTATATCAAATACACCAATGAAGAATTTGTAACGTAATGAATGATACCTTTAACAGTACCAAGCTTATAGAGCCGCCCTATTATACCGGAATTGAATTGAGAAAAATAAATGGAAAAAAATGTATGAGATAGAGTTTTCTAATTAAATAAAGAAACTTCAGGTATGTGGGAAACAACGGTCGGTGGCGACAAAAGCCTAAGGGTAAAACAGTGGCAAGGGTCTGATGTATGTATATGCAGATGGCCCACAAATCAAGTATTGTCTGGATGTTTGAAGTAAAAGGGTTACTAGGCTCCTATACCTGCCCATTGGTGCATGATACATTTAAATGTACGTCCCTTTGTGGAATTCTCACAAATCTGCATACTTTTGGCATATGCACGTATACAATACTCGATCGTTATCATTGATTTTATACGAATTAATGGAGCTTGTGATATTATTTAAAACAGTCCACCCCTATCTCTAGATAGATTCAATTCAAATATCTATTACTGCTATAAATCATTGAATTTCATAAAAAAAAAATATGAACCCTTATCTAAGAATCAAACCGGAAGGGTTGTAAGTTCTAACACCACCACTAATAGCAGCAGCAACAATAATAACAGATACCTGACTTGATTTGTTTTGTTTTCTTAGTAACACCAACACAATTTTATTGTTGGCACTGCTGTTATTGGTGATGATGTAATCAATCCTATCTCCTACAATGTATATTCAAAATACGTACGGACACATCGCATTTAACAGTACGTCCTTTACATTATCTATTCTTGTTTATACAATAAAAGGAAAAAATGCGCTATGAACGTGAGACGGATGTCCGGCTCAAGCAGTTTGTGCTTCCCGTCTGTTCGTCTGTGTTCAAAAAAACATACACAAACACAAACACGCATACCTCACAACACACAACTAGGTATAGGTATACATACAATATATGTACATTTACCCCATACAGAAAAACAAAAAACTTTGCCTGATCACTATCGCAATAGATTTTTGACCTAGTGGTTTCAAATAAAACCTTC
The DNA here is from genome assembly GCA_037414755.1 of Lydus trimaculatus. Classification (NCBI taxonomy): domain Eukaryota; kingdom Metazoa; phylum Arthropoda; class Insecta; order Coleoptera; family Meloidae; genus Lydus; species Lydus trimaculatus. The sequence continues at coordinate 40,473 of JAZBGY010000401.1, read as the reverse complement.
ATCGAACACGCACTATTTTAATTATATTGCGTTTCACTACTCTTTAGTGATGTTTAAACATGCGAGGCTAGAAACCAACGGGTACATATGCATTTCTACCCGCAATTCTCTACATAAAATGTAAACTTAGTTAAAATGTTTCCGCCAATTTCTAACTGAGTCTTTACGAAAAAACAAGCATGTGAACGCACAATATCCTGTCACGATTATTGAATTTACGTTTCTTATTTGTATAACGAAGTAGCGAAATTAATCTGATGCTGTGTATTGTTTTATATAACATGTCTTTTAAACTACAACTAGAAAAAAAACATGAAATTTTAATAATAATCTAAGCAATTCCATGAATTACTATTTGTATTGTAGATAAGGTATTGCACAATTGTTCATTTCACATTAAATAAAAATTAATAAATAATTAAGTAACAATTAAAATGACCAAGAACTTTTCAACACAACAGCAACAAAAACTCAAATTCAATCTTATTCTTTAAATAATTGTAACTCACACTTGATTAAAACATAATATGTCGGCACGTACACAAATAGGGATGATTGTCAACAAAACGCAAAAAAAAAATAGGAAAAACTCACAATTAAATAAATAATAAAATCTTTATTTCTTCTTGTGAAACCTAAAAATAACAGACGTAGTCGACACTTTTATTCAAACACAACTGTGCTCAACCCTTGACTCTCAACCCTTTGTCGTTCTATCACCGAATATTTTTACATAATATTACTCTGTAACGGTTATGGTCCTCTTTTTTTTTAAAGGAATAAATGTATTATGGCTGCCAATGCAGTTCCGCCTTAAACAATTGTTTTTTAGCCCTTCCATAATAGCCAACAATATATGCAGGGCCGGCCCTAATGCCCATTGTTGTTAGTATTTTGCCCAATGCCAGTGGAGGGTGTACACCGGACACACATAATCATATGTGTATATGTCGCTATAGCAACGGTGCCCCTATATACACGTGTGGCCACCCTCACATACACGTGTGCATTTCCGAATAGGGTATGGCCGGATATGTTCACATACTGAGGATACTTATTCTACCACTGTTATCGATAATTATTATTAATAAATATATAATTTATAAATTTATTCAATCTTCAATTAGAAAAAAAAGTGTATGAAACATTACCATTATATTTGTTAACGATTTAAGTGAGTAGGTACATTATTTTATTAGATATATATTTCTAAAATTCATTCAAATAATTAATTAATTTTTATAATTGTGTTCAATTTACATTTTATTAAATTGACTTTATGATTTTTAGCTTATTTTGAATGCAGATTTTGTAGTATAGGGATAGGATAGTTAAAATAGTACCTATAATATAATTTAAACTTGAATTATGAATTTGCATATTATACTTTCAAATATTATCTACTTAGTGACTATAATTATGCCCCATGTAGTCTAATAATATAGAATAGAAAAAATGAAACTAACAATTTTTTTCTTGTCTTTTGTAAATAATAAATGACATCGTGCATACATCACGTGCGCTATCTGATAGGAAAAAAAGGTGGTATATTAGTTATAAACCGCCAAGTATATAAAAAAAATATATACCTATATTAAAGGTATCTATACGTGATTCACCTTATTATCTATTTATATCAGAATCAATAACTTTAATAGACATCAAAGACACTATGCGTGACTAAAAAGATATACCGAAACATATATCGGTTCAGTTCCACAATTACGATGCAAATTACTGGAAAAAATGAATTTTTAATTATGTTCAATTTCCTACAGTTACATATAGTTTTGGTTGATTGAAAGAGGAGTAAAACAATTACCAACCCCTATCTACTGACAACCAGTAAAACATCGTCTAGACGTTAACTCTTAACCTTCACTTAAACTATTTTCCATTCTTCAATTATTAAAGTTTTCATCGACTGAAAACTGTTGTATACAAACTTTTTTTTATTATTATAGATACAACAACAAATATATCGTACAGTATTTAAAAAACTGTATGTCAGTATTGACTGCCAATTCATTAACTTGAATGAATATTTGTGATAACGCCCCAAACTATACAAATATAGAATAAACCCCAATTTGAATATGTAAATATAATTATCTAATGTGTCAGAAAGTTGGACACGCGAACAATTAACATAAACTGAGTCCTGCCCACAGAAATGGGTTGTGTGCACTTATCTGAAATAGGGTGGTGCGTTTGAATATTTCATCTAAAGACGCCTCAACAATCATTAAGTAGGTTTGAGGAATTTCGATAAAATATGCATGAATAATACCATAAATTAATATTAAGTAATGTTTGTTGTCAACACTTGTAGTAATCTTCTTTTGAAATATACATTTATTAAAAGGGATTTTGATGATGACTAAGATAAGATTTCACGATGGACAAACAGATCAAAAAGAAAGCTTCACGATTATTAAAAATTCTCAATTTTATACGTAATAAAGCAACAGATTCGCTCCAAATTATTAATCGTATATTTTAAACAAATAAATAAATGCGAGTATACCTTAGTGAAAGTATAGTTGAATGGTGAGAAAAATTTACCTCGCATAATATGCATAAGAACTAACTAATAAAGATGCATCTGCATCCGCCTCCTGCAGTGGATGCTAAATGGCGCAGGTGGGACTTATTTAGAACGATACAATACCTTCACTCTCAAACCGACTCATATTACCTACTAATTAATTTTAAAAGTAAATCTACAAAAATCAACTGTTGCTTTTTTTTTGATTAAAATAATTAAATTTAAGGAAAAACTGGATAGGATATTCTCGTTCTTTTATTCTATAAGATACAAAAGCTATTGTTCTTGTTATTCTATCTGAAAATCTAAAGTTATTAAAATAAACGTGTCATTAAGAATTCCATATTAGTAATTTTAATTACCTTCTTATTAATAATTAAAACAAGACGTTGTTACCGAGATCCTTAATGCGTATAAATATTAATCATAAGTAACTTTCGAGTCTCACTTTGAATTTAAATCCCATTTGACAAATATTTTAATGAGTGATAACAGTGATGATGTCAGTATAAGTACTCTTTATTCATTAAAAGTAAACACAATGATTTTATAAAAGAGTTAGAAAGAATGTAAAAATAACAAATTCTTACTAAAGTCACGAGTATAACATTGATAATAAAAAATTAAATAAATTTTGTCATCAAAGAATCGTTTCATACAAATCACTATCCTATAGGTATATTTGTAACGATATACCTACCTACATATATCAAGGTATCTAAATCTAAAAAAAAATAGATTACTATTATGCTCTAAACGTCCAGTATTACGATAAATACTGTATAATATCTTCTATTATTATAATTAGCTTAATATTTGTGTACAAATATTTTCGGTTTTCCAAAAGTATGTTCCATGTATTTTGTCTTAGCCGGATTGAGTTTAAGATAATAGAACAGACAATAGAATAAAAAGATTTAGACCGCAAATTAGTTTTCTGATCATAAATCCTTCTTCTATTTGAATCTATCTTCTTTTTGAACCACACATTAAAGCACTTTATATTTGGTAACAAAAGCTCAAGTATCTCATTTCTTAATTTTATGTCAGCTTAAAGTTAATTTATTCAACTTAAAGTTAACGAACTATACATGATACATGTAAACCATGTACCTAAATAACAAATAGATAAACTCATTTAGTAGTATGTTCAACAAGCCGTACAGAAAAAGATAGATTTCAAAATTTTAAGCAGATACCGAATATGGTTGATGTTTTAAATCAAATATCATAAATATAATCATTCTTATATCAATAGGTATATACAGTGTATTGTTGGTTGTCGCTTTCTAGGCGTAATTTGCCTTATGAAATTAATTTCAAAATGTTTCATATTTATATGATTCGAACAAAATTAAATATATATCGATAAACAAATGTGTAAAAAAGATCATATATTATCATAACTAATAATACATGAGATATGCTCATATATTTTCAAAGTTCCATTTGTAGAGTAAATCATATTATAATACGGACTCTGGCGCTAAGCGATAAAGGCGTCTCTCGCTTCAGAATATGCAGAATTTACAGGATACGTTCCCAAGTTATGGTTAGATATGCATTTTGAGTTTTATCAACCCTTAAAGGTATGCCGATATAAGTCAAAATGATGATATATATGACGTCTACGACACACCATACCAATTCTAGGATAGATATACCATTAGGTACATTCAAAAAAAAAAAACGAGTATTGGATAATAAAAATAAGATTATTGAATAAGTGTATGTACCTATTCGAAAATTCTAGGAAATAGATTTGATAACTTATTTGCTGTAGTCAATGGTTTTATAAAGTGGACAGGTTTTATGTTTTTGTTTATATGGGTGATTGTTATGTCAATTGAAATCTTGAGTTAAAATAGTGAGAGATTTATTGCAAAACCACCACTATGCGGGTACCTGTTTGTTGATATAACAATCAATAGAAAATACAATTTTTATATACCTACTTATGTTTACATTGTATACTAAAGGTAGGTAATTGTACAATATTATCTTTAGTCTTGGTATACGTTATCTGATTTCAAAATATTCCTTTTATCTAAATAAGCAACTAATCTACATAAACTAATAAAACAACTCGATCACGTCAATTACGACCACCTTTAACTACCTTATTAGAATAGCTTGAATCAATAATTCATAATTAATTAATCCAATTGGATATGACTGCAAATTATTCAATCTATTAACAATTCATTTTGATTTTTTGTAGATAATTAATGCATACATATCCTTTCGTGTCTTTCATTATAAACTAGAGGAAAAAAAAATCCAACTAGTTGAACATTTATCGAGTTCGAAACAAACTAGCAATTACAAGTGTTTTAATTTCAGTGTATGGTAATGGTAATATGACGTTAAATATAAATATTGACTAGAATTACTATTTTAGTTAAACACATTTCACAGTTGAACACTACAATCGAACATTCTAAATTAAGATTGCGTGTTGGAAATTTCGAACAATATGAAAATGGAGATTAGCTTATTATTTGACAAGATTTCAACATGTTTTTTTCAAACACGTTCTGACAATATCTAATCGAAAAATCAACATTTTCTTTATTAATTTCCTTCTAAACAAAAATTACCCAATGAATGTTTCAATATAATAGAACAAGGGGCCTAACGTTAAAAAAAGGATTATGTATATAGAACTCTATCACGTCATCATAGAGCTTTTGCCTGTCCTTGATAGCATACGGTTTTATTGGCACGTGCTCTGTTATCATAATTTGGCATTATGTTGCGTATTTAATGAAAGAATGTTGTGGTGTTGTACACGTATTTTTCGATACAGGTCGATAACCCACCAACCCTTTTAAATAATAATAATAAAACAGAAAACTTTAAAGTCAGGACCACATCTAATGCAATAATAAAAATAATAAAGCCAACATGTATTATTTTATAGGTATAGGTATGTATATGGTGATGTATAATTTGCAGTAGAGGTGTGCACATAGTCGTGACTAAAGATCAGTGGCTGGAGCGTGACTTCCGTCCACTTGCTCATTGTCCATTGGTCTTTCAATAATGATAGTTGCGCCTTTAGGGTTGTTTCATCGTTGTAACAAAATTATCACTAATTCCTGCACGTTCCCATAAGGATTCTTTCGCCTTTCATTGTTTACGACCAATGAATTTTCTACTAATTTAGACATTAAAGTTTGCAATAAAAGTGGGGAATATAGGTAGTTCAACAATGTTATTTAAGTAGAGAGAACGTAACTTGAAAATTTATTAAACAATAGCCCTGTTTTGTTTATATTGCATGTCGGCTTTTCAAATGAAGTGAAAATAACCATAACAAGTACGTTAGTTTTATGTTCAATTGTACAACAACAAAGTTATAATAATGAATAGTTAATTTTACGATACCACTTTGAAAAGAAAAATGAAATAAAATAAAAAGTTATAAGTTATAAAAAGAAACTATAAAGCCGGTTAATAAACAAAAAAAGAAATTAATAACATGTACCTATAAGTAGCTACAGTTAGACATGACTAATACGCTATAATACACTAATTTAACGCTAAATTTAATGAAAGGTCAATGTTGGGTAAAAATGCATCAACGATCACATTACTGTTTTTAATAGGAGTATCAAACAATAAGAACCTAAAATTAGTCAGAGACAGTCGCAGAACATAAAATGGAGACTATCAATCTATGAATTGAAAGTATGAAATTAAGCATACCCAGTATATTTCAACATATGATAAACTGTGTGCATGTATTCCAATATTAAAAAGAAAAATATTTATAATAAGTGCAAAAACTGGATGAATCTAAGGTCCAGCTTTCCTGCACACACTTAAACTTCAGTCATGCTCGATCGTTACTTTAATCATCAACTACATCATTAGTGATTTGTCAGGTCGTATTCATATTCATGGCAATGATTCAAGCAGCTAATGGAATGTAACGAATATTTTTGGATACATATGTTTAAATTAAACTCTGTTAATTGTCCTACTCGCTGTTTGGATTGTTAGAGTAAATGAGCTATTAACGATAAAATTGTAAATGCAACATCCATACATTGCATGCTTTCATTTCTATATTAACATTCTTACGAGCTACCTTCTATCAACGCTCTCAGTTTTATGCAATATCAATCTAGGCGGTCAAAAGAATGTTTTGCTTCATGTATACAGAAATTAGACACTCTATACGTCGATAAAAACAACTTACTTAAATGCTCACATTGTTCTGTTTTATACATATAGTTAAGTGAACTATAAGATCTTTTTTGAAATATTAAGACGCATAAAAACAATGATGTACAACATGTCCTCTGAATGAATTAAAAGATATCTACAGTTTATAACCGTTGTTTTAAGTTATAAGTATATTCTTACCACCACTTACATTATTTTATCAAAAATTAGAATAATTGAATTGAAATCTATGTCTTGTAAAATTTTCTATTCAAGACAAATCAAATGAAACTTTTCAAACAGTAATATACTAACAATATGCAATTCATTCTTTCTATCAATCAATTAATTCTAAACGCTAATTTGATTTATACTTTATTCACAAAGTATCCAATACGCGACGATTTGTTTTCCCAAAGAAATGAAATCACCGTCGCCAAGTATATTTCCTTAAAAATACAATATTTCCACTTGAATAAAGTTCTCTCTCTTTCTATATATGTATATAGGTATAAGACTACTTGATCGGTTTGTGGAAGGTTTGCAATTTCATCAACAATATCGTTCCAGACAACAATAAATAAACATGAAAAATTCTCCAATATACTTTCTATTGTTATTGTCGTTCTAGTTGTACGTATTTGATTAGATTTGCCCACAGGATATTGTGGACTACTATGTAGATATATTTTTTAGATGTAAGATTCATCTATTGATAGTGATTTGAGACAGGTGAAATAATAACTAGGGATAAAGATAAAGATATGTTTTGTGATAAAAACGACACGAAAATGAATATTCAGTTTATCTGCCTTGGGATAATTCGATTATTGGCGCATTTTACGAGATGAAACCTCTCCAACTTCGATAGTTCTTGTGTTTGTGTGTGTTTAGTTGATATATATGTTTCGTCTTTGGTTTGATTCCTTTTTCACTTGCCACACTCAACATCCTTTTTTACTAGAGGCGATTTACTTAAAAGAATTCAAGTTTTATAGTAATTTGAGTTTGGCAACTTTTCTTGGATTGGATGTATATGTTAACATTGATTCATGGATTGAATGGAAAGAGTTGATTTGTGAAATTGCTCTTGTACTTAAGACTTTTAGTATGTTTTCTTTAAAGAAGAGTTATTTAGTCGCGACATTTCAGATAAATCTTACAATTAGACAATTTGTTTCATAATCGAATTGGTAAATTTTGTATTGGAAAAGAAATGCAGAAACTTTCAGCATCAGTCTAATTTAGTTGATTTAATTTTCGTTTGTTCCTATAACAACAATAATTATTATTATACATGCAGTACAATGATTACCATATCTAATTACTGTGAGTATTCTTATATCTATTGATCGTAAAGATTTTCCCAGATCATGTTTTACATACACATTATTAAACAAAAGCGTGTAAGTATTTCCTTTTCTTAAATTAGCTTTTCATCAATAAAAATTCATCTGTTCGTTGAACTTTCGCATTGTCATAGATTTTCTTCGCTTCTGGATAAATAGTTCCTCATGATAGGGATCTACGTCACTGTCTTTTTTTTTTTAGAGAACACAATCTAGATAAAATACTTCTTGACGGCTCAGCCGACTGAAAAAAAAAATTGTACAGCCGTCAATGTTGACCAAACTTATATGGCCCTTAAATGCATACGTTTCTCTGTTATTTAAAATTGGTTGGTTATATAGCAATGCATACGCTCCTCACTTATTTAAATAACGGTCATCGTAACCTTTTTTTGTGATGTAATTGGTTGTGGAGTCATATGTTAATTGAGGGCGATTGGGCGATGAGTGGTCGCTTTTTCATGCAGCTGTCGATAACTCAACTATCTACCTATAGGTAATATAAGCATTCACCCTTTAAAGAGCAGAGATTCTTAACTGTACGATTATTGGCTTCCGCCTGATTTTATAGAGGTGGTTTTGTTTTATCACAAGTTTTTTTTATTGTTCCCTTCATTATCAAATTCTTGAATATATCTGCATATCATATATACCTATAATCATAGAGAATATTTAGTGTATAGAAAATTTTTAAAAGTTTATCAAAGTAAAATTTTTATTTTTAAACTTCTTCGTAAATATTAGCACTAAACACTGAAAGAGTTTGATCGCATTCACAAAAGAAGATTTGTCCAAGTTTCGCTTAACCTGCGCCTAATTTTGATTTTACTACAAACGATAAACGATTACCTTATTTTTCTGTTAAACACTTCTTCATCCTCAGCGGATATACGTAACCATATTCAAAAAATGTTTCATGAGCTGATGTCCAAAATATGTAGAAAAAATAAGAAAAGAACAATTAGAGAGCATTCATATATGCCTTATTGACGATTATATTTCTTAATTTTTGTCCTATATGCAGTACTTTTCAGTAATATGTTTCGACCTAATCTGCAACTTTATTGAACCATTATACAGCGAGTACTTACAAATTAGAAAAAAGGATCACCGTATCAACATGACTGTGCTGTAAGTAATTATAAAGCGATTAGAACACGTTTAAGTGTTAAAGAAAGTGGAAGTATCAAAATTAGGTTTTAATTGCTGCTTGGGAATAGTGAGATGTTCATTAAAAATGTATTACCATTAAAAAAAACATAATTGACATCATCTATATGTAAATTAAATAATAACAGAAAAAATTACAATTTGATAGTAGATAGTTTATTATTATTTGGAAAGTCAGATAAACTGTCATATGCTGGTACCAGTTGCTAATTTAGCATTTTATAAAATTTGTGTATAAAACTCCCATTTATTAAATTCCAGTGTAAAAGAAAACACTGCTTCAACAATGATAGGTCTTTAGATACGCAAGACAAACGTAATTACTACAATTTGATACAGACCCCATTTATATACCTACATAGTATAAGCATATGTGTAATAGTCGCCCCGCCCCTCCTTTTCTTGATAACTTTTCTCTTTATATTCTATAATTAACATTAAATGTCTATTTTGTCCTTGATAAGTTTAAGTAGAATGCACTCTATACGTAATTATCATCCATTTAATTTATCCATTTTTAGTGTTAACAATAAAAATTTGTTATAAAAACAGCAATAACCATAATTGTTATTAAAATACATTGATTATGTAATAATTTATTTGATTACCTTTGACTTTCCCTTTGTTTGAATGGAATGTTGATGTAATTCAACGTGCAAGCTTGGTAACCCTTGAAATTACCAAATAGGTAGCTATTTGTTAATTTTTTATAATGGCAATACTATTACTATTATTATCAATATAAATTACAAATTTAGCTAAATTCTCTTGCTATGTCTAGAAATACAATTATAGCTATTTATGTGTAGGTACAAATGTAAGGTGGTTATTTTAAGACGATTAAACTTTTAAAGATAATAATAATATTGTTAATGGGTGTGTAATTTAATTAGCCGTAATTAAGCCTACATACCTATCTAGAAAATAGACACGTATTTGACGTTTTTGAAGAAAATCAGCATTCATAGGCGTCGTAAGTTCATAGAGTTAGCAACAGTTTGTTGTCGTTACAATTTGAAATTTTAATTGTGTCCCATATTAATTTTTAGTTTCTTAGAATAATTAAAACGTGCTCATATTACAATATTGTATTTGTTATCTCTTTTTTTTTATACATACATAGATAAAGCAATTGCCATTATAATAATATGTGAACGTTACACCAAGAGTCTTTGATTTAGTAGGCAATTTCAATCGACTTATCTCTCTACCTGCCACATCACAATAGGCATTCATCGGGCCCGAGGATTTCCATGCTTGTTGGTTCGTACTACAGTATTACATGTCTTCCAAGACTTTTATCCTGTTATCTCAAATGGAACATTTCGATTACTTTAGTCTGAACGCGTACATCTCTGGATTGCTTTTAAATATTGAACAATATTTTATTGTATCGTACCGCTATTCAGAATAAAAACAACCTCTTGTTCATCTTTTATTTAGTCACCAAATTTAATAAAAAAAAATTCTTGTTACTATTCAACTTTGGCTGATCATGATATAGATGAACACTTGAATATTAATTCGCATAATATGTGTAATATTTAATTAATACTATTTGTGATTTGATTAATTCTAATCAGATTAATTTATAGTAATTTATAAGCTACACCCAACTAGGTGGCTGATCACACAATTTAACAGCTATATGACTAGGAAATAATTATATCATTCAATATTAGTATGTATACAAAGACAATTTACACTGTATCTATTTATACAAATTTATAAAGTTGCTTATATGCATAATCATAATTCAATGCAAATGTTAAAACTAGCTTCAGGGTTTAAGTCGTACGCAAGTTAATATGTATAGAGTTTTAGGCCTTAGCGTTTTATTTATTAATTATTTAGAAAATCACAAATATGAAATCGTTTGTAATAAATACTATTGAATTGCGTTTACAGATTTTGGTAATTTTTAAAAAAGTCGATAAGCCTACAAGTAATAGTCATAATTTTCCTTTTGATTTCGAAAACTTTTTTTTCTCGTAAACAACATTTAAAATGGACAACTATACTTAGGTTGTATGATACAACTTTAACAAGAAAATATCAAGTGCTTGTAGGTATACAAAAACACTTTATAGAAGTTCGTTCTTCTTTCTTGTATTTTGATGTTATATTTATCTAAAACTGTCTCTAATCTATAAGTAGTCCATTTGGTATCTTCTGTATATTCAAATTTCGATTTTATCACTTAATTCTTAGCTACATGGTGAGTAATTTGTGTATGGGTTTGAATTATATTATGACTCATAATTTATGAGTAAGTACGTTTCATTATTTGAATTTAAATAATTCCAATGTATGACTACTATTTTACAATAAAAAGTAATTGTCATCATGTTAGATTAGGATAGTGGGTTGGATTTACAGATTATCAAAAGAAAAATCCTTTTATAATTCTTTATAGTTTAGTTGTTTATCACGTTTTATTCATCACTTTCAAATTTGATAAACAGATGTATGATATTATCCTGCATACATACATATATTAAGATTATAGTAAAAAGAATACAACTACAAAATGGGAAACATGCCAATATATTGTATAAACTGTACATGCTTGCGGTTGCTGAAAAAAGGAATTTCAGTGAAAACTAAAGGATTTATGTTGAGTATTTTGTAGTTAACAATCATAGTCATTAGCAATATGCATCCATGTCATTGAAATTATAAAACTCATATACAGTGGCCATAGTATGGCTTTAAAAATTACGGAAAGAGGCAAAATCAGAACTACTCAATTCAGTTATCTAGAAAAACTAAATTTATCTTTTATTTCTGTAAGAAGTAACATGAGAAGCCTAAATGGAACAATTACCTTGAAGATAATTGAAAACAAAAACAACCAAAATTGTAAGTATTCCTCAAAACGTTACGAATATCTATTCCTCGTAAAGGACCTGGAGAGGTACCGCCGAGGTTCTTAAGACTACGCCTTTGTACATATACATATTTGACATTCAAACTATGCTAGGAAGTAAGTGTTCACACATAAAGAGCTACTGCTTTATCTTAATTGAAGTTCAAATAATCATACTATTACCAAAAGTAATTTTCCATGTGTCATCTGATAACACTTGGAATCTGTTTTATTTCCATTTTATATCAAATAAAATAAAGATTGTGTTGCGGTCGTGGCTGTTCTAATTCTAAACGTGATATATCACCCCTCATTTCAAGTAGTTATTTTAGATTTGGCAACCAACCAGAGTCGGCTTCAGGCAAATGAAAGATGTTCATATGTAGGCCATTAAGGCTTAATATTGCACCAACATTTATTACGATAAATTTTAGTTGTATTCTTTAACTTACCGTTAATCATTTGTGGCAGCAATGTCTGGCGCCATCATCAAACAGGTATTATTTTATATCAAATTTTAACCTATATCGGATATATTTTGTAAATTTCTCTTCTGTCTCTATTGTGGCAAAAGATATTTTTTTTTTTTAGTTTAAAGAAATCCATGTAACAAACAATGAAACAAACATAAATCATATACCGCGATTGTAATTAACCTGAACACGATTTATTCGGTCATGGTGGTCAACATAAAGAATTTGTTGGAAATGAACAATGAATAAGTGGCGATTTTAATCATAACCAACGTAATAATTTATCTTTGCCTGAATACAATCCGATTACACCCTTAAGATAATTAAATGCTGCTTTATATGGTAATGTTTCAATTGCTATTACAATCGAAGAAAGACCGTTAATTTTAATCATTTCGCAATATAAACATCAATTTATGCCATAGTGAATTTCTATAATACTCTCACGGGAATCTTTTCGATTTAATTAATTAATAAAGGTGTGTACTATGCATTTTAAAATAAATTACATTATTATATGCATAATTGGAAACTATAACCCGAAACAAATAGATTTTGCAAGAAAAATGGTTAAATTACTGCCAAACTGGAATTTTGTTCACATTTTTTTAACGAATTACTTGTAACAACATGAAAAACAACAATTTATGATTCTGTATACATACAAGAGTTCATTATTATCAACCCACTTGTGGTAATTTTATTAAATAAGTAAGTCTTACATATTCCTTTTATATTCCTAAGAATTCTGTTTGTTTTGATGTTGGATTTAAAGAATCTTTTTGATGTTGGCTAATTATTTTAATGTTTACATGTATCGAGGTCAGAGGGCTGGGGCCACAACATATTAACAATTGTGGGCTGCACCCCTACACAAACACACACATACACACACACACACACACACATTGCATTTATCACCTAGTCACGAACGCAGCTAGTAATATAACGCCGATGACTTTAGATTTGTTAACGATATCGTGAAATGTCAACTCGACGATGACTTTATTGATGTGACACCAAGTGGCTGGCGCCTTTACCGATCTCATTATTATTCCAAATCTAAAATTATATAGGAAGAACATACAAGATATCTTGAGAATATTTTAAATATATGCTTTAACCGTAGCTTGTTTGAAATAAATAAAAATATACAAAACAACATTCTTGTCCAGTTGTTTCAATTTAGATAAATTCTTGGATCGTAAGATTATGATTATAGTAAAGTGTGAGATCAAATGGATGCAATTAATCAAACTTGAATGTGTAGAAAGTTATAGTCGTGAAGTTAATCCTATAAGTTTGTTAAAGATTCCATTAGAAAATCAGCACAATTTCTCGACCAACATTCAATTCATTCATTCACGGACTAACAATAAAAAAAATTACCATAACGTATGTCAACGCTACATATTTAAAATGAGATGAAAATTTAGACAACAAAACATATGAACGGTTAATATTAGATATTTCAATTTGAGCGTATTATAAGTTTAAATGTTATTAAGCAATTAAATTTGCTTAATTTAACATTTTGACGGTATAAGAGTTTCCATTGCACACCAATAAAGACCTCTACTTATTGTTACCATTTGCGAAATATCACACATTTTACTATAAAATGCCAGATTCCGAAGAAAAAAGCCTAATTGATAAACAAATGTTACAACAAATTAGTAATTCTTATTTCCCATTAGGTATACCTATATAAAAACCAATGCTCTTTCTCGTTCGTTATTTAATTCATCATGATAATTAAATAAATTCAGGTAGATCTGAATTTATCCAAATGCTTGGCATTAACTGAAACATCACCTGAATCTGACATAATTATAAAATGTCTGATATATTAGACGAAATCCTCCCGAATGGTAACCATATCCACTAACCATCAAATTCGCTTAACGCTTCATGAAATTTCATGCATACAACCAAGATTATTTGACTGCAAAATAATAATCACAAATGGTCATAACCTTCTAATTTTGCTGGACAAACATGGTCAATTTTGATGGTCAGATAGACATAATCAAATTTTGTACAATGAAACAAGGTCTTTGGTTGTTTGATTGAAACAAAATCGTTGAACAAGTTTCTGAAGATAAGGAGAATCGATAACGATGTTGGTTGTCAAAAAGTTAGGTCATCAGTCAAATATCAGCATGGTAATTTCCTAATAATCATAACGATAACTTTAGTTGCAGTTAATAGATTTTGCTATCAACAAGGGAATATTATAATATTGTGTAAACGCATTTTAACCTAACTTCTATTATCATTAACATTGTTTACAAATAGTAGTATGATTATCGAACCACTGAACTAATAAGCACACGCTTTAAAATTACAAGTATGGTATTATACTGTTTTTAATTGACATAAACATTTGTGAGGTGGGTCCTAAACATATTCCCATCTCATTTCATCACTGCGCCCGCAAGTACATTATCCATCCTACTCTATACCCCCTTCCCCCACGTCATGATGTTTGAACGCGCTGAAACAACTATAGTAATTGTTATTACTGCTTAGCCATCATTCTGGTTATTCATGAACAAACTTTGTTGTTAAACAAGCAACCAGCAAAAGAAGATTTGGCCTATGATAAACAATAATCAATCTTCGATTGCTACAAAATTTCAAACAGATGTTTCTACTTACCTCTAGTTCTTCATTTGTAGAATTAAACATTTAACATTAATTAAGTTTAACACATTAACGGATTTTGCAAAGTATACATATAACAGACAATAACTAACTATAGAGACATCCAAAATCGTATATTATATATAGAACTGGACTTACCATTGGTATATAAATACGGTAGAAGCTATCTTGTATGTACATAGTCTTTTGAGATAAATTAAAAGTTGTTTTAATATAATATTTCAGACTGTTTCTTGCTGAATCAATTTGTATCCTTATCATTGTATGTAATCTTGATAAATAGAATAAATTATTATCAAGTGAATGCCTTACTTATAATAAGTATCGTCATAATTTGCATAAGATGAATAAAGTTATTATGTTAAGAGATAAACAGTATGGCTTTTGTCCAATCATTGCTACTGTCCTAACGTATAATCCACGCCCACAATTACTGTTTATATCATGAAATCAAAATAAGTTTAAATTTTTTCTCAACAGTTTATTCATCATCATAAAACAATTTCTAGAAGCTATAATTTTCTCAATAATTTTGATTGCATGCACATTTTACATATTGTTATTATTGAATAAGCAATAAGGCATCATCGTGATGATTAATTTCTCGTCACAATTATGGATAATTTATATCAGCAAGCAATATTTTTTTCGATTTTTAATTAAAACTCAAAATTTATTGATATAGAGTTGAAGTTGTGCAAATCGTTACAATCTTTGAATAAATTAAAAAAAATTTCAAACGATATAATTTTAGGAGAAGGTATACATGAATATTTATGCTTTCACCACTGAACTAAATTGTTACTACTACTTGTCACTATAATTTTAAAATAACCATGTATACGTAAATATATTATTAACAATATTTATGAATGTTATACTAGAAGCTTAGATAAGTCGGACGGAGGTGTGTCTTAAATTTGAAAATTATAACTTCCAAAATTATCTTATACAGAAATAAAATAAAACAAACGAATTTACACATAAACAATGTAAAGCAACGAAATCACTTAAAAATTCAAAGCCTTGAAAATGTAATTGTTTCGTAATCGATCAATTCGAGTATAGTTTATTACATAAATAAAGAATAAATCTGTAGCAGTTAATTGTGCATGTGCATTACATGAATTATTTATATGCAACTACACATACCTTTTTTTACATTTGGTTAAACAAAAGGAAGAGAGGAGAGGAAAATAGCCTTGATGGATAACTATTGCAATTGAGATTTATTAATAAATAAAAATTATACACATCAATTAAATTAAATTTAATGTAAATTTGATTACTGATGTAATTCATGTTTATTAATAATTATGTAAAGATGATGGGCGTACTCTATGCTATATTAGAAAGATACATACGCCTCTGCATGAGTTTAGTTTAAACTAGCTGTTTGTTGAGAATTTCTCATTTTTTTCTCGATTTCTTACTTCTATTTATTTATTTATTTATTTTTTGTAAATAGTGAAACTGTTGTACATAATCGGTAAGTTAGCTTGTTAGATTGAGAGGAAAGAGAAAAAGACGCTTGTGACCTTTCGATTTTAACGATCCAGGATATCATAAATATGTCTTCTATTCATTTATATTTTAATATTGAATTTATTACATCTTACAACATCTAGGGGTAATTGAATGTATCGAGTTCTTAAAGTTATTTATGTATGATTTATTTCTGCTTTGAGTTACAAGCAGGTGAAACTTCATTGGTATACACCATGTAAAACTAAAACATTTAACAATTTCAAATTATCGCTATAATAAACGTACCTATACATACGTTATAAAGAAAAATGTATAAGAATTCTTTCAGTTTGATTAATAAATAATTTACATATTAAGTAGAGTGATTATTGTAGATAATGGAATATATTTATAGTAACACGAAAAGGGCGTGAAGGAAACTATATGAAACAAATATGATGCAATAATTTATTGGACATAATTAGACATAGGTACCATAAAATATGTATTACAGTAGCTATAACATTTGAATATTAAATCGTTGTTATCTTGATAGATGATATTATAAATAATAATAAGTATGTATTAGATAATACAAAAAGCATAATTACAGCCTTAGGGTGGTCTTGAAGACAACCAAAATCCATTCAATCAAGAATTCCCATTTAATATTGGAACCAGATATCCTATGCAACATATATTTACTATACCGTTAACAAAACTGTTAAGAGATTTTTGATCAAACCATATCACTATAAAGTTGATGCCGACATTTTCTTAATACCTACCAAGACAGAACAAGTTACATTGATGGTAAATTATATAAAGAAAAACTAACTTCATGAATGAAACGATGGTGATACTGGTAATTTTATTTCAATTTATAAACAACTAGGGATTAATGATATTAAAAGAAAAACAGGTTTCACATGTTTTATTTTATCAGTTGTAATAAAATACACTTGAACATCATAAAATTACTATACCTACGTTCTGAAATTTTTTACCTGCAACATCTTCCCACATATCTAAAAATCAACAAATTGTAAATCAATGTGTTACAATAATAAAATAATTGTGAAAATAACGAATAATTACCAATAAGCTATATAGAGCTAGCTACTTCTATTGTACCTAATTGTCAAACACTACAAGATAAGTGGGTGTGTGATGAGTTTTTTAGTTGTCGAACAACACGATAAAATTACACCAGTTAACAGTAGAATTTTACAATGAGTTACGATTTCACCGATTTTGTCATATATTTTCATGGAAAATTAATGAAACTAGTCAAAACGATACGATACAGATGATATACAATTATCAAAAAAAAAAAAACTACTCTACGGTACATTTTTGATTGCGAACTTTACTGTGCTTTTGAACAAGTAAGTTTTTTAATTCATAGATATATAAATAATTCACAAACGCCAAGCTTGTTCAAGTCAAATTAGGTAAGATCGAGTCAGGTGTCTTCCTCTCTTTTTGCTGCTATTTTTTCCATATTACATCATTCCAAAGACAAGTCTGTGGTAAGGTGATCTGGTCAAATCATTATCAGGTCAAGTGGTTCTGTCTTCTTTTCAATATTTTTTCAGAGTTACATCTCTTTATAGATATAAGAGAGGATAGAATTCATCGTTTACAGTTATACAACAACATTTCTGGTCTACATTAGACTCATTTGACTCCCAAAACTCATAAATCTGTTCGTCATGCCTCTGGGGACTTTCAGACAATCTAGTAACTAGATATTCCATGTGTAAATCTGGGTTTACGGGTCGGAACTACGTCACCGTTAATGCTTGAACCAGCTTTACATCTACGATTACATGCTACACCTTTAGGGGAAATTTGACTGCCAATGTTACAGTATATTCAGCAACAATGACATGAACTACTAGTTTTGCACCAACTAATTGAGTACTAAATGTAGGTACACGCAATAACGGTGATGATGTTCCAACCTTCAAACCCAGTTTGCACCAAAAAATGTTCGGCTTGTTATGAGCCGTTAATATAGGTATAGGTATACCTATAAAAAAAACGTATTACCTACATTTACAAGGCCATGACGTTTTTTGAACTTTTTGAAAAACTACCATTTTGTACATATCTTAGTATATAGTAGGAATGGCTCTATAAATCCAATTAGGATATTATTTTTATAATAAAACATTCGTCCAATTTTTTGGTCTCACAATCACTTTTAAATTTGCTGATTCTCCTGATTAAATGAATGGAAGGAAATAAGCATGACAGTTAGAAATATCAGTAAGTACATCGGTATATTGCAACAGAAGTCGGTAGATCCGTGGAAAAATAGGTAAACTTACCTTCTTTAGATTTAACCTGGTAGTTTTTAGTTTTTAAAAGGCAATGTGCGTTCGTCGGCTCAGCGTATCTACAGGAAGACGTTGAATGATGGTGGCGAATACAGATAAGTTTCAAGACTATAAAAGCTGGATTTTAGTTTAAATAATGAGAAACATAACCGAAATTAAATGTAAAATAATAATAAATGAAGTTATAAAAGTATAACCATTTCTAAACTGACAAATTAATGCTATTGTGTCTCATAAATTATACTTGATTAGTAAGTAGATAGATAGATAGATAGATAGATAGATAGATAGATAGATAGATAGATAATGTAACAATTCCACATTCAGCCTTTTTGGTTACATTTGATAGCCTGTTCTTTATGCGTATCTACAAAAACCTGTAAAAAAGCTATAAAAGTTTTAAAATAATAGATAATTAAGAATTCTGGCATTTTTTATACGTTAATTTTAACCAATTAAGTGTTATTATCTATACACATTATAATTCAGAATTTCAAAACAAAACAAAGTTTAAATTTTAAATTAGTTGTATTGCGTAAAAATCTGTTTTTAAAGGTGAAATTTAAAAATTTATCGGACTTTCAAAAAGTTGATTGTAAAAGTAAAAATTCTTTTGAATAACTATCAAGATATGAATATTGTATGGAAGCGGCTTATAGCGTTCCTATCTTCCTTCAATGACATTGTTCTCTTAAGCCTTTGAAATCCATGGTGGATTTACGATTGTCTAAGCCTGATGCATGCCTCTCATGCAATAACAACATAGAATAAATAAATGTAGTGTTTAGTGTTGCGCCGCTGAAGCAATCTCTATTTACGTACAATACAAAAGCAACATGTATCATTACAGAATACCTAACATATGTTAAAGATCTTAAAATTACTTGTATGATCAACAAAACATATCGTCCATTTGTAACATACGTATAGGTATACATGTTGTAACTATAATCAAACGGCAGTAGCTGTAAAATATGATTAAATAGAAGTTGAAAAATAAATGAAAAGAGGCCGATCTACAGTGGCGAGTGAGCTTCCTTGTCGGTTACCTGATGCTTTACGTGTTTGCGATACTAATCCTTTTGACAAATGCAATGCGCGCACGCATTTCAACTTAACATACATACATACAATGCTTTTGGTCTGTAAACTACACCTACTCGAAAACGGTTGGCAGTAATAACGCAATTTTATGTTCAATTCATGTGCCTACACATTACACATAACAACATTCCCAGTACTAAACTATCTACGTTTATGTATACCAACGTATATGACAATAAGAAAAAAACGACACAACAATCTGATATAAATTTTGTCAAGTTCATTATACACAGACCAGTTTTGACATGTGTGTGTGGCCTCGTTCAACAGGTACACACATATATATGTATATGTATGTATACTGCAACACTGACACGGTCTATTTCAAATTAATTTGACCTCTCGCTTGTGGCATGAAAGTAAGAGATGTGGAGTGGACTTATGCAATAAATTTAACAACACAAACAACATAAATACCAAAAGAATTTTTTTATTTAAAAACTAAAAGTACACCTGTAACTTTTCAAAATTTCTAATACGTTTTAACAAAACAGATCACATCATTGATAACAGATCCGGTTATAATTAAAACAGATAGGTCGATATGGGTAATAAAAATTTTGCAAAAAGGAAAAAAAAATTACATATTCGATTGTATTTATAATTGAAGCATTAATATTATTAGTAAATATCGTTGTTTATAAATTTTGGAATATTAGAGAATGATTCCCAGATTATAAATTTCAACAATTTGACATCAG
>JAZBGY010000401.1:0-19480 GCA_037414755.1 Lydus trimaculatus | reverse complement strand
CTTTTACGTTTATTAATTTTTCAATATAAGACAATCACAAAGTCTCAAATTATAAAGACAGCAACAGCTGAAATTATTTATTAACAAAATATAACAGGATAATTAGAAAATGCGTAGAAGAATAAAACAATCTGAACTGTAGGTATTTACAAAAATTTTGTTAAATAACAAGCCTCGCACAGTGATGTAGAATATATCGAAATATTTCGCATGTTGTAGGATTTCTTAGCGTTGTAATTTAACATTAGAATAATTAATCTTCTTGAATGTGCTAATGAATGTTATGGGACATCCGGTAACTATTAATTGTAGCGTATCTTTTTTTTCTAAAACTTATTACTAAAATCTGTTATTTTCTATTACAATTAATGAAATGTCATGGGAAAAAGGACAATAATAAAAAATGAATTCTTTCAAATCATAATTTGTTACATTTCATGGATAGGCTTCAAAAACTGTATTCTAGAAGAATGTATTTTCGATGAATGAACAAATTTCTTCATATGAATGAATTCTGATTAAGATTGATTTACTAAATCACATACCAAAACGTACCAAATAATTGATATACTTTAGGAAATAATAAAATCTTTTAAAGCGCCAATTCGTTAAGACTTATTTAGGTATGTATTTAGTCTCCTGCTATGCAAAGACAATTACTTCTCAATAAATATAGTAGCAGTGTACTTCATGTGGTTGTTATCTCGTACCTCTTGCGATGAATAGATGCTTTCATACTTTTGGCACGAATAACTGTTTTAATAATTAAGGATGCGTTGAAATATATAATGTTACAATCTAATCAAAGTAGAGGTCGGTTTTAACGAATACCACGAAACCCCAAAACTCGATACATTGATATTATTTGCCATTTCCTTGAAATTAAACAAATTAGCAGTTCGTTGAGATATGAACTTACTGATTTTTTATGTATTTTCGAATGCAGTAATTATAAATTTGAATAGGTAAAAACACGAATTACATTAGCTTCTTGATTTTTAAAAGCTTAGCCAATTGAAATTCTGCTATCTGGCGCTGTCCACCGGTTTGCAATAAACAATGTCTCCTGTACAATAAAGTTTTCAATTTATATTAAACATAATGAACAACTAACTAACAATAATGATATTCAATAATTTCAGTCATATTCACTAACAATTTGAACAGTTTTGTCTGCTAAAAAAGAGAATTTGAATTAAATTTTGCACAAAAACTAATGTTGAAAAAGCTCAACGTATAATTTTTATGAAATTCTAATTAGCTAACAGTGGTGTGCTGCATTCCATTAATATAATCTTAAATTTATTATTAATTTATATTTAAATCGAACGAATATTCTATTCACTACATGCCGTTTTTCATATTTAGCGAATACCCATTCAGAATTATTTATATCTTCTAACTTAATTAGTATCGACGAATACGTTAGCTTTTGACAATGTATATTGCATATAATATGATAATATAGTGTTGAAATATGGAAATAAGGTGAAACACGCAGAAAACTATGGGTCATAATAAAATATTTATTGCTTTTATTTTTAATTATCTGGTTATATGATTTTTGTATAAAAATACTTATTGTTAGTTACTTTTCTATTAAGTGTGTTTATTTTTATTGAGACAATCATATTTTGTGCAAATTACACTAACATAAGAACAACGTTGAACTAAGCTCTACAAAAATTTAATGCAAATGAAGTCTTGTATCTTGATTGATCTCTCGTTTGATGACAGAGTGTATTA
This sequence comes from Lydus trimaculatus, assembly GCA_037414755.1. NCBI lineage: Eukaryota > Metazoa > Arthropoda > Insecta > Coleoptera > Meloidae > Lydus > Lydus trimaculatus. The sequence continues at coordinate 17,734 of JAZBGY010000401.1, read as the reverse complement.
GTCATTGTTGTTTTATTCTATATTGACTACTTGTATTGTTTTTTTTTTAATTAATTAAAAGAATGCCTGAAATGGTTGCCAAATTACCATCAAATTGATTACATAAGATAACAGATAATAGAATTCAAAGATAACGTTACAAATTTTATTATTCATTATTAAGAATACCTGCGGGCATCTTGAAAATGTAACAATGAATGAATTCTTTGAATTGACGGTTTTTATTAATTAAGTGACGTGGTTATTTATTATAGTCAAAAGTTAATACACACTAATTAGACTTGGATCAGTTAACTGTTAATGTTCTTGTAATAAATTTGGACAACAAAACACTTCCATTGTCTTTGTGTTAGTTTCATTTTTAGTTACTTTATTCTTTTTATAGATGAGTGTGTGATAATGAAATTATTTCATTTTATATCGACTACCTACTATTTGTAACAAATTATAAATTAATATGTCACTTTGATAAGAATCTATACATATTTTAGTCAACTTTTGTTCTCTGGTAGTGGCATTTTTCTTGATTCAAAAAAATTACTTTGAAACTAATTATTTAGATTTCTTTGTTCTGACTTTTTTAATCTTTGCGGTTAGCCAACACAGCAACCAAGTCAGTCTTAATATGGCTATGAACATTTGATATACAGGATGTCAATTATTATAAGGAAATTAACAAGTTGTATTTACTTATAAATATGTATTTAACAAAGTAATAAAGTGCACTGCAACAAACTTATTGTTAGTAGGGATCACGTTTTTTGCAAGGATGGAAATGGCATTAGGGGATACTCACATGGATTTTTATTGAATTTTGTTATACAATTATTACATTATTAAAATGTTTTACTCAAATTTACACAATATTGTGAGGACTTTTTCTGATACTAGTTGTAAAAATGAATAAATCATTATCAATTGGAGATGGTGATAGAGTAGTTTCCAAAAATATAACGTCAATACCTATACTAGCTTTACAGAAAACGTCTTCAAATTTATCAGCAAAGTAATAAGTCAGTGTCGGATCTATCCTCTTTGGGGTTCGAAGTTGATAATAATTTTGGGGTCGCTGAGCTAAAGAAAGAACCAATTAATTGGACGAAACCTGTACTGTGAATTTTTACGAACACTTTAGGGCGACACATAGTACTTCGTTGCTCGATGCGTCGTTAGTATCACGTTAAATAAAATAATAATTTCAATCAATCAATTTACAGATATTTTCTCTTGTATATATCTTGTATTGTTTCGAGAAACACTCAAAAATAGTCAAACGACAAACACATACTTGAGAAAAACTTTTGCAATATCAGAGATTTTTAATGGTATTCTAACAAAACTAGCCTGGAATGAGGTACATTGTGTACTTATACCTAAAGAACCTATGAACCTGATCTCCTCACACAATCCGTAGTTTAGGAATCATAATCAGTAGTAAACAAACATGTAGAAGATCATTATTTCCTGATAATTTGATTGTTCTATCTGTCTTCATTCACTAGTTTCGATTACATTGAGATGAGACTAGTTAATTCAGTGCAGGTTAATTAGTCTTCTTTGAAAACAATGAGGTGATACTTCCTTTCTAATTAAATATTTCATTGTGTAGGTATGTGAGAATTGAAAAGAATTATTACTCAATTCTTATTCACAATTTAAAAATAACACTCAACAGGTGCCAAATACATTGTTGTCAATTTAAAAATTAACAATGTACATACATACATATGTAATAGATAGAAAATGAAAGGAATATGCAGAAATTCTAAATATCCTCTAACATATAGACGTACACATACAATAAATTAGATTGAATTGAAGACATCCCATTGAGTACCACCTACAGTGCCAACCCACAACCCACCTGACTACCCTTTTGTAATATCTTGCTAACATTATGTTGCCCACATGTTCTAATAACAAAACGAAGTGATTGTTTCATTTCCACTATTGTAATAAAGGGTTGTAGATGAAATATGAATAAAGAAAGAAATTTTCTTGATCATCATTTATTATATTTTGATCTAATGATGTTTTCATATCGAGAGTATAAATAAAATTGAGGGACCGTGAAGTTCTTTTCCCTTTTTTGATTGATTCAAGACATCTGTACCTACTTATAGTTAATGTAAAACACAGTTGGATCGCATTAATACCATAACATTATTTTAAATTGTAAATAATTTTGTCCAATAGCAACAATCATAATAATAACAATATTATCATAAAGGTATTCAAAGTACCTAATTATTTAAAATTTCACCGGCTGATCTACTATAACATCAACACTAGATATATTAAAAATAAAAATTAGATTAATATTAGCCGATCTGAACATGACAGTTTGGCAAACATTAAGAAACATTGAAACACTTTTTCTCACATAAATGTTTACACACCGTACATGTTGACTAACGACAAATTGATTATCAGTGATCTGACAATATAGCAGAATATAATTTTCTTTTAGAAAAATAACTTGCCGACAAGTTACCATATTGGGCCGATGATACAGCCATTGAAAATCTAGATAATTATGTTAATTATATTAGCTCTATCTAGAGTAGGTTTAAATATTGATCTCTCATTATTACTAAAGTATATACTTATTCTGCATTAAAATAGTCTTCCTTTCTAACATTGAAATAATCGTTTGCATCTTATTACCAGTTATTTGCACCTGTCGTAGAAATGTGCTAATAAACTAACTCAGCAAATGTACCTACGAATAAAATACACCTACTTTTACGTTATTCTTATTTTTTTTTTTTAGAATTAATATTTTAGAAATAATCAAGTTTGAATTTGTTTAATGATTCCATTGACCTGATACTAGTTTGATTCTGTAGTCTAGACATGACATAAATTTTTTTCCAAACTATTGGAACACTAAAATTTTCATTCAAAATACCTACTTCTCCAGAACAGTGTTGGACTAAACGACACGACTGTTGAAAATAGAGGAAGAAAAAAAGGACAAAATTTCGTCCTACAAGGCTAGCAAGCTGGGTCAATGTGTATTACATTTTAAGCCTTACAACTTCTAGTTGTTTAATCGGCAAAAAAACTTGTGAGGGAAGACAGACCAGACTCCTGTTGGCTGTTTGTACATATGAAATGTTGCATTTCATTGGTTGGTGTTATTATAAAATATATTTTCACGAAAAGAGGTGACAATAGCAATTTTTTCTCTGTTATATAGTACCTCTATATTTAATTAAAATGAACAGTGATTCATTGGTTTCCTTGGACAAATTCGGAAACAATTGTTCGAGAATTGTTATGATAAAATGACGCAGTTTTGATATCTATGCAAATATGTAAATTTTTGTCAACAACAAATAAAATATTATTCATTTTAATATAGATAAACAATTCTAGAAATGTTTTGAAAAAAATATCCATTACATTATCAATTTCCTTGTTTAACTTTTATTGCTAGTTTTCGACAAAAACAAAGGACAACACATCTTGTAAAAGACACTATTCACGTATCGATTGCCGGGACATTTAAGGCGATGGTGCTATTTTTATATGGACATACAAACAATTAATGAAGCGTAGAAATCGCCTATAGATCGTTAATATGACCCATTAATTACATCCAACGACAACTTTTACATATAAATTAACGTTTTTCCAATTTTGGTCTATAGAATAGGATATATCTAACGGTTGGAAATATTTCTACATTAACGCCATTTTGGACAATATCCAAAAATGTTCTTGATTATATTTTATGCTAATTGCACAAGAATTAAATTCCTATATACAGTGAAACTCGGTTATAACGTACTCCGAAGGGACGATCAAAGTGCGTACGTAATATCCGAGTGTACGTTATAAAAATTTGTACTTATAGAGGTTTAAAACACTGTATTTTACCGAATAGTTTTATTTATTAATGATTGAATACAAAACGAAGAAAAAAACTCCTTTTGGGCACATTTTATAATATAAGCCACTGTGTCAATCTTAACTACACGCAGGCCGGGATAATACTAAAGATAAACACAAAATGTGACCTTTAAGCTATAAAACAACTATTATTATACTCAATTCCATATTGAATTACAAGCAATTGAAAAATGCGATAAAAAGGTGATTTTGCAGTTGTTTGATGTAATTTAATATGCACAGTTACTTAGAAGAGTACGATATAAACGTTAGAAAAAAACACATTTTGGTACTTTATAACCGGGCTGTACGTTAGAAACGAGTCTATTATAACAGAAGAAAATTCAAATGTAGTTTATAGAAGTTCGCAGGGACCGTTCAATCTAGTACTTTATAACCGAGTGTACGTTATAAACCGGGTACATTATAACCGAGTTTTACTGTAGTTGTCATCGAATAATTGATTGTCAGTTATAGCTTCTCTTATAATCAATGAAATTTTGCTGTTTTGATACAATCAAGATGATAAAAATCTTTATACTAATCATGTTAATAGTCATGAGAACATTAAATTATGCTCCTAATAGAATTTATAATAAAATATTCAAAATGACATGGTGATTTAGTAAAGGTTAAAATTGTCTAACAATAAGTGAATATTATTATTATTATTGTTTCAGGCATGTGGTGTATTCTATGTTGTTTTTATTATATTCCTTATCGATGATTCCATCAAAAATATTGTTGCTTGTTTATTAAAAGAAACAAGATAGATAATGAGACTTTCTGCAAAATATCCAATAAATCTCCACCTACTAAGAATATAGCGGCTAGCTTTTAGTGTCATAATATTGAAATATAAACATACAAGTACTGACAAAGACAAGTCATTTAATTATTCATATTGGACAAATTAATTAGACTAATAAAATATTCATAGCTCTTGTCGAATATACATATGTAGAAGCGATTGTGACTTGTTTGCCTTGGGGACACTTGAAAAATCTATACCTATAAATTTGATATTATTTTTCTATTTATCTCTAATGTATCTTTGGAAGACACAAAATTTTCCCTAAAAAAAAAGCTACTCTTTCGTGGAATCTCGATAAAAATAAATGATAAAATTTTAGATTTTTGTTACCTAACAAAAATGACTACCAATATAAGGAGGAGTAACTTGGTAACTCTCAAATAAAATATTTCTACTTCTTATGTTAGAACGTTATTAATCTAAAAGTTACAAATTACATAAAATATTCAATCTGTTATTGAAATAAATATAATAAGCCATAAAACAGTGACTCAAATTATCATTCACATTGACAATATTTTTAAATATTAAATACATACATATACCAAAAATAATTGTTATTTCTGTAATTGTTCTTATTTGATTGCACTTGTAATGAAAAATAAACCTACAACAGGATAAAAACAAAAACATCTTGTTTATAAATGAGTCAGTATACGAAATTCATCAGAATTTATTGGATGTTTTCAACGGAATGATGTTTATTGGTGAAATAGCTTGGAAGTTTACAATGCATACTTTAAAGATTTTGGTGGTTTGTGTTTATTTCTAAATATCTGCAAACTTTCAACACACTTCGATAAGTAGAAATAGAAAAAGATTTGTAATTGCATTGTTGGAATAATATGACCAGCATTTCTCAACCGATTTCTCGTATGGCCAAATTTAGATTATAATAGAATCATAAAATTATAAAATTCAATTTTTGTCAGATTCTATCATTATTATAAGGATGTAATGATTAGAAGAAATGAACACTTTTAAATTATCAATTTTTAGTATTATCGTTACAGAAGGTTTCTGTCGCTATTATTTTTAAATTATATTTAAAATTGTAGAGAAAACAAACAATGTCTTGTTGTAATTCTAATTTGCAACATCCAAATAAAGTACCATTATCAAGATAGCTAGTCAAGTTCACTAAATATGCAAATTACGAATTCATTCACTTGAAGGCGGCGGTTTAATCCTCTGGCTTTAGCTGTCACACAGGTTGGTTCTATATATCAGGCCTTCGACTAGTTTTAACATTAATTGAACCAAATTGCATCGAATAAAATGTAAATAAGGCAATTCGTAAAGTTGTTTTGTTGTTATTGATGTTGTTTGTTGTTTAGTGGTGTCATTCTAGAGTGGCATGTCAATTATAATTGAATTTAAATTGTTTTGATTCATCTTTATATTAAAAACAACAACACTATCTATCAATAATTTCATCAAGATAAATCTAATTAAATCATATATATGTAGAATGAAACCTATTTTGCCTATAACAACGTAATGAAAAAAGAAAAACGAAAACATCTCAGATTATTATCCTGTTAAAGAACCTGTCAACACATTATGGAAATTAACGTTAATTTAGTCTCTCTTTTTCAAAAAAAAGTAGTCGATTTTCGAATATCGTTGCCTGATCCAATTAATAATAATAATCTTTATATCTTTAGCTTGTCATTAACTATATACCTAATATTTAAATGAAAAACATATGAAAAGATTTGTTTTTATTCGTGAACCATTAAGATAATTTTGCAGATCTAATGTAGCCCGCGGGCTACCATTTGGCCAGTTCATATTTACACCGATTTAAGTTTAAAGAAATATAAATAAGCTTGATATTTAAATAAGTAAGTAGTACTTATAAATTCACAATTCATTCAGAGTCTTTATAAAAACGAGGACTTGAAAAATAATTATTATAATGTTCGTTATATGCTATCATCCTCCAAACCGTAAGAAATTGTTAATAATTATTTGTTACTTGAATGTTAAATACTTAGTTATTAACGTTTATAAATATTCATTTAATAAGATTTTTATATTCCCATTTGGTATAAAGACACAAACATTTCCAACCATCCTTTGCAGATGTCGGCACCTGCTTACCGACCCTTTGAATTTTAAGGGTGGTTTGTATCATGGAACCATTTCATCCTTTTTTTCCAAGATCTGAACCAAATCAACAAGTTCCTGATGTTTTCTTATGAAATACCGCTACTCAACGTACGATGGCGTTGTATACTTTGTAAACTTCACCCAACTTCACAATGTCCCTACTTTTCCCCAATATTACCCCTCTTGTATCTATTGTATTTAACGATAGGCGTGGTTATAGAAGAATCGCCAATTTTTTCAGTGGATCTCCTACTGAGGCGGAGTTTCAAAAAATGTGTACTGAGCACATTATGTACAATGTAGTTTTGTGATGTGTATATGCGTCGGGGCGGAGCGGTGGGTGCGCATGCCGGAAGTTGAAAGCGTCGCGGTGGAGGGATACGTTGCACTTGCCACTATTCTTACACCAGTATTGTATGAACAGTCGCGAATGAATCGGTAGTTGAAAGTTATAATAAACGATTTTTTTTGTTTCTTATTGAAAACAACCACTATTAAACAAAATATTTGTTTAGGTAATTGTATTGTAATAGTGGAAGAGATATTTTAAAGGTAATTAATATTAGAGTTACAGTGATAAATGAATCAATCTTAGCTGGGTTCTGCGTTATATAATAAAATGATAAACTTACATACACCTGTTATCCATACACACGGTTCGGTTTATATTTGCATATACACAGTTTTGGTAAATATTTGTTTAAATAATTTGTAAAAGTGACGAAATTTCACTAAATAAGCAAAAACATTATCAAGAACAAAATGTTAAAATACAACAAACATAAAATTTTTGAAATTTTCTACTATAAAGACGAACGGAAACATCAACATTTATGGATGTGTAGTAGTTTTTCTTTTTATTGTCACATTTGTTAAAAAGTGGCATTACTTGTATAATAATTAAATTTGGAAATTCAATTAAATAGTGCTCAATATAAACCATTGATAACAGCTGTTCAAATTAATTTTTAATGGATTTTCGATTTGTATGATCTCTACTGTTCTGTTGAGTTAAAGTATACATACTTACAGATAGTAAAATAAAATGTTTTTTTTTCTCAACTTCTTTTTGAAGTGAATTCCTGTTTCTTTCCAGATGCAGTTCCCCTCTGGCGAGACGTCTTATCCCCACTATTTTCTTGTGTTGCCATCACGCAAGCTCGCGAGTTGCTGTGGAGTAGAGGAATAACACACAAGATTTCTCCAGCAATCTATTCGTTTATGTAGTGCTTCGTTGACTTTAAAGTAAAATACTTCGTGTACCTACAAGAAACCTCACTTCACCTTATAATATCCGTAATATTAACTTATCAGTACTTTATAATGATGGTGCAATTCATCTGTAAGAAACAGTTTGTGGTTGTTGTTTAAATTCTGCTATCATCATCATCACTTTTGAATTAATTACTTAATTGATAATAAACAGTTGTTGAATTTGTTATAAAAAAAAATTCAGTGAGTTCTTGGACTAAACTATACTTGCATATTACAACTTAAATTAGTGTGTGATATTTTATTAAAGTGAACTTGGTCGATATCAAAAGTCCAAACAAGTGACTCAGCCAATATACGTACATCATCATTAATACCCAAGGAATGGTGTGAGTATTTTTTCCATTATGATTATTCCTTTAATTTCTTTCTACATGAGAATTTTCAACTTTAATAGAAAACTATATAAAAACAAATTTTGTCGGTTTTGTGGTTTCTTTAGTTTTTTTTTTTGGTTTTATTTATAAAATAGAAATATATGTGCAATTTAAAAACCACACTTTTAAAATACACATGCTTTTTCCTATTATATTAAAGGTTTTTATTATACTTGGTGTTTACCCTAAACGGCACTAGTCAACCATCAACAATACGATTGTCCGTCGGCAACCACAATTACACTATAACAGATTTTCTACTCAATACAATAATCCTTTCTAATAATATAGTGTTCATCAATGGAGTACCTGTAGCTAAATGTTCAATAGAATGAAAATAAGATTTTTGTCGTAGGTCTTTATATTATTATTATTTAACAAAAAAAAAGCCAGCCACTCTTGCTCTATTGTAGTTCGAACATAATAGTAACGCATGACCTGATCCATCCTCAACCAGTCTCATATTCTTTTAGGTAGAAGTAGGAATGTTGTGTTGGAACTCCGACGGCGGTCTTGTTCAAAAACCCTAAACCCAGACAGACACACCCAATAACAACAACAACAACAAAAAAAGCCTTCATCATGTTTCTCTAATCTTACTACGATTATACACACACATATATATTCTCCTTCCAAGGTTAATCTTCTTGAAGAAGCAATAATATCAATATGTAATTTTCTAGAAGCAATCAATTTCTTGGCCTAATTGTTGTAAACTCAAAATTAATTTCAAAAATATCTTAATAATTTGAAGAGAAAACCAAAGAATAAAAATCGAAATAGAGAAGTGGACACGTGGCTTTATAACAATGTTATCATCGTGTACATCTCCAAAACCAGTAACGGCAGCTTTTGATCATCTCTTGTTGTTAAACGTAGGTACATACGACCAGCATGAATTTTATCAAAAATACCGCTTTAATTGTAATATGATGAAAGAATTTTTAAAAATACGACAATTGATGAAAGTCATTATTTTGCAATACTAAAAATTGTAAATGTTTATCTTTTTTTTTAAATAGAATCATATGCAAATAAAGATCGTTGAAAAAAAGTGCAGCTGAGAGTAGATTTCATTACATAATAATGTTTCTCACGCAACACAGAGTTTCGCTATATTGCATTTCAATACTTGTATTCTAGGAGCACGAAACATTCATCGATGCACATGTCATATACGTATCTTTAAACTGTAGATAATGGCAAACGGGTCAAAACTATAAATCAGCAGCCAACTTTTATTCAGGTAATGGGTTATTAACATCTCAAGTTAGATGTGAGTGTATCGAGAACGGTTCTTCCCGTTGGGCATAAAAATATACATACATACATGCAGATGTGTATGTAACCCTTTCTTTTCATTTTTTTTCTTTCTCTCTTAATCCTTCTCTTTTGACTTTGGTTTATTCATGCAAAAGTTTTCATGCATGGTGTTACATCTAGATACCAATAGGTAACAAAAGCTGTAATAGATTATCGCAACTGTAATAAATGGCTGAGTCATTCTAGAAGACGTTGATATGATATTATACCCAGCATATTTGAGACGATATTGTGATACAGCACTTTTTAATAACGTGTTTGGATTGTATCAAGGCATTGTGTGTGTGTGTGTGTGTGTTTCAAAACTGAACTTTTTTTCTTATTGCTCACCCGCTTAATTAATTAAATACCTCCTTCCTACCTACCACTAATTTGCAAAACAAATAAAATATGAAAATAACGTTTAAACTTGACATCGACATAGTAAATATATGAATTTTGATTAAAATTATAGGTCTTATGTCAACATGTAAAACAAATTACAATCAACTAATTGTAAGAGATAATACTTACATACCACATAGTATGTCTTTAAAAATTGTCTCAATGTCATTGTAATGATCCATGATAAACCATAATTATAGATCAAGTCTGTTAACAAGCAAAAACAATTATTGCTGTTCGATTCGTTTAGAAAAACGGCACAAGTTATAACTGATGGAAAATATGACCTGTCTAAGACCTTGCTTTTATCTTGATCTCCACACATCGCATGTTATATCTTGTGGTTTTCATTGTGTATTATTTTCTTGTTTTATCATTGTTTATTGAACTCACCTTGTCTATAAACAACCCTAATCGAAAACCATTATCTCGATTTTGTTATGGTTCTATTAAAACTTGACGTTTTTTTTTTATATACAGGGGAAAAAAAAAGAGTTGACGTATATCCACTAATTGCATCTCGAAGAACTTGAATTGAACTTGTCCGGTTTAATTAATCGACAATTTTTCAAAGTAAAGGAATTTTAATTAACTTGATGCACAATAATAAACAGATTTCGCTGTTGTTTCCAACAAATCCTCCCCCCACAACACTTTGAGTTTTTCAATTTAATCTCAAATTATTAACTGAATTGATTTTATTATTATAATCATATGTATCTACATTCATAAAAGAAGAAAAAAAGCTCAGGTAAGCTTCTCAAATCACCCGTAAAGGACAAGGGTGAAAAGATCAAATTATAATCCAACATCTGGCAAATAAAGCACTGAATAACTCATCCGACTTAGATTTATTGATTAATTAAATTTAAAGTATTTTGAAAAAATATGACAAGAATTCGTTATTTGAAAACGAAGGGAAGTTTCTAATAATAATGATGGGTTTTCAATGTAATTTCCTCAACAACTAGGTACAACCAGAATAGACCTCCTGTTTTCGAATATTGTGTCACCAAAATACCAGGACGGTTTAACCAATTATTTTCAGGTAAAAAAAGTAATGTAGGTACCTATATAGATGTGTGGCAGGTGCTTTCTTTTGTTCGATATCTCATATTAGTGACATTGCTATTTAGTTCATTGTCGATAAGGTGCCATGTAATTGAATTTTAACGTCGTCAACGATCCCTAGAGTCATTCCATCAAACGTCTGTTTATGCCACAGTGACTTTAATTATGTATAAATTTAACAACCGGAACTAAACTGAACTAATAAACCTGTGTTATATTTTAGATATATTATAGACTTTGTACTGTTGGGACTGTTTATGTAAGAATTGGACGTACAAAAATCTTAATTACCATGGTTTCTAACTACTTAATGACGTATCGGAATAGGGCAAGGTACATGTACTTAAATATTGTAAATAAATTTAATTAATCACCAAAGAGATGCTAATTTATTGTTTTAAATTAATAGTTTTTGCGCATTTTTAATGTTTTATTCATATGTTTATCAATCGTACGATTTTAAACGAAGATCCAAATTGGTGACTAATTGCTTAAAAATTCTTGAAGAGTTTTTATTGTTTCCCATAAATTTTTCTAGACCATCGTTAAACTAATGTTTAAAGCATTTTATGTTTTACGATTAAAATTGTAATAATTGTGCTCACAGGTAAAACACTCATATTTTTAAATTATAAACATAAATGTTTTAAAACGATTTGGTTTTTTTCTCTCTAGATTTTGTAATGCTTTTAGTGGAATTTTTAGTTTTGGTTTTGCCTAATTACCGTAATTATAAAAACATATAATTAGTTCTTCTATTACGTCAGTAAGATTTTATCTGTAAAATAATTTTTTCCCTCTGTCTTCAACATTATTTTTAACTTCATAGCCACGACCGTTATCTATTTATCATATATTTCAAATATATCACATTAGTCCCTTTTCATAGTGATGAAAAATTGATGTTTCTTATTTGAAAATGTTTGAAAGAGGTGTACCTACTCTGGGAATTTCCAAGGGACTAGTTTTTAAAACATATGATGTGTTTGCATATTTACCCCTTTACGTACTCAAAGGGTTAAAAGAGAGGGTTAAGATGATGTAAATAGAGGTATGATGTGAAGGAACGCGGTCCTGAAGAGTACGTTTGCTTTCAATTTCATCGTTGCTTTATATGCTGCAGTTGAGGTTTAGTTTTTTTTTCAACCTTTTCTACTGTTGTTGAAGGCCACTACTTAAAAAAAAAAGTAGTCGTTTCTGAAACATCCTGACTATGTTGGGAACCCTCCACCTTACAAATAATTTATTACCAGTCGAATATGTACACGTCTACAGAACATATTGTCGTTTCTTATACCATTTTCTTATTATTATTTTAATAGACGCCATTATCTATCTGATTTGATCTTTTTTTTTCTTTCATAAATATATATAAACCGATAATAATTTTTGTCTAAATTTAAAATGTGTCGACAAAATTATTGGTGAAACAAATTCGTTAAACAGCATGTGGTAACATCACTTAATATTTGAATAATAAATGTAGGATGATAATATCTAAAATTCGATTTATAATAAAGATTTAGGTCTACATTTGGCAAATGAACTAAATAGTATTACACAGAAATAACTGTCATGCTATTTCACCCTTAAATTTATATCGTGTATATAGCGTGGAAAATTGCGTACACATACACATTAATAGTGTAATTATCTTTAATCACAGGTAGCACCTATTAACTGTGCAGAAAGGGAATGTTTTATAAGCTGGGCTTAATAGTTTAATGGTGCCAATTATGGAACAGGGAGTTGTTTTATCGGTGCATCGCAGGTAGCGTTGAATGCAATCACGTTTCTCGTGACCGGACCATCATAAATTCGTTTCGCGTCAAGAAATTCTGATCACCCTCTTCCATTTTCTGTCTATCCCTTTCAGATTATAAAGAATGCTCAAAAATGATATTAAATAATTATTATTCATATTTTCCTTTAACATTTTGTTTTACAATGTTTGATTTTTTTTTAAACAATCCACAGGTTGTTGGTGCAATTAGGCTCCGGGTTGTTTTCTACGTGAAAACTCTGACCATAACACCACGTTCGACCTGAATATAGATCACAATTTTGATCCATTTGGTCGTTTCAAGAACGACAAACATTATAAGAACTGACCTGAATTGTGATCCATAGAAAACTTGCCATAAATCCTCTGATGTTGTAGTTTTTTTCTTAATATATAGTGCTACATTTCTTTAGATGGAACAGTTGTTGAGCCACGAGACATGCAAGAAACGAAACAATGTTTTCAAATTTTTATCTTACTTGTTTATCTCTGTACTTGTACTTTTTTGTGTGTATATATATTTTTTGAATTCTAAAAAATATTCGTTGAATGATGCGTAATTGCATTTTGTTTTATACTATATTTGTGTGTGTGTGTGTGTATCTCGTTGGAATTTGTGATAATTTTATCACAAGACAGACTCGTTGCCTTGAACTAGTGCAATAACCCTTCCGCTGTAGGAGGTATAAGCTTTTTACGGACGAAAGCACCAAAGCATTAATGAAACCTAAAAAGTAGAATAAAATTTGAAACTAAACGGGACTGAAGACTAAAAGAATTCCATATAGAAAAATAATAAATAAATATCCAAAATTAAAATATTTAGTGACTGTATGTTGTGGGCGATTCTATTGGAAATGTTTGTTTTGAAAGGGGTGCCTCCTATGGTTTTAATGCCAATACGCAATCAAAATGGTTGCTAAGCAGGGTGGCTTTCTGGAACTGCAGGGAGTTTCACAAATCGAACTTTGTTATATGTCAGGGGGGCTGGCAGGAATATCACGGATCGAGGGCCAAGGTTAGTGCAAAGCTAATTGACGATATGTTTTCCCCTCGTCACAGCTTAGCGACTCATGTGATGACGTCACTCATCCATCATGGCCCCTATTTACAATTACACACATTTTATACTATATGAAGTGCATTATAATACAGGATGCCATTTTCAATTTTTTTCCAAGATAAATTTGGAATTCTTTAAGAAAATCGTTGTATATTCAACATCATCTAGCTAGAGAGACATTGTGACTTTTTACTGATTGTTTAAATTCTTAAGGCAGCAACAGCTTTTTTTTCCATAAATATCAGTAAATGTCAATTATTTTTAATTAAATTTGATTTATCTATAGGTATGTGTCTACATTCTTTTATCGTAAGTTTAAATTATCTCTCCCGATTAATATAACAACATTTAATTGGTTATATCTATAGCAATTGTTTAATTGAGAACAACGTCAATATTTTTATAGTTGGTAAGTTTTTCTAACTTGACAGTCATGGATCTGTTGTGCAACCCACCCCTGTTGCATACATTACCACTGAAGACGATCGACCCTACTGTTTTCAGTTCCAACCTAATCCTAGTCGAATTATGTTTAAAATCAAGTCTTACATAGAGAGATAACTTGTGCTTGAAATACGTCTCTAGTATTCTGTACAATGTTATCTTGACGTTGTTTCTTTTTTTTTTTATCATCTTTCCTCTTTACAATAAACATATAAAATGTACGTACACATACGTACACATGTCTGGAGGCGATGCAAACATGCCATATGTTTATTTGTTGTTAACGGTTTTCGAGTAAAAATTTTAAATGTAATTTAATTCTTCAAACACATGCAGTGTTGATGTGGATTAATGCATATACATATACAGTAAGTACCCACTACAGATGGTGTCTATTTTGATATGACTACATGTATTATATATTTAATTTGTTCACTCATTTTAACCTTTAACCTATTTGTTTGCTTGTTTGCCTGCGGATCTTTTGACACGTTCATCAAAGCATCACTGTATGGTCATTTTTAGTTTAATTTAGTCGTTTTAGTCATAAATACAGGTATAATATATACATAATGATTATATTAAGGTTTATTTCAAAGTAACTATTATACCAACAGCAGTTATTCAAATTATTATAATTGTATTACCAGATAATTGTTGATTAACAATTTAGGTTCAATATATAAATTTATATTACCTAGATATAGGTGTGTATATTGTCTATGATATTTATTCCACAAAATCATATCTCTATAACTGTTTAAATATAAAAAAAAAGAAGTAGTATAGTAGTAGTTAGTACAATCTAGTAATGGTTAATATAAATTAATTGACTGCTGGTCATCATTTAATTAAATAAAAATATTGCGTTACTAATCAGAGCATAACCGTATCGTTTGTTTGGTTCAATTTTTAATGGCACTTGCAGTAATTTGAACCAGCCAACCAATTCAAGATCAATTCACAACAAAATAAAAATAAAAATTAATTACATACCTACTATATGTACAGTACATACATATACCTATAGCATGTTTATAAAAATTATCGTCCATATTTTAATGGAATCTTCACAAAAAGTAAAAAGTGTTAAATTGTAGTAAGTATTCAATTTTATAGGAATTTTAGGTCAATTAACTACAACTTGAAATTAATTGATATTTGTCCGTTTCCTAATTACAGTTTCTAATTAGTAAAGGGTTAATGATTTATTATGTTCACTAATTATAGAGTTAATAACAGTTTAACGTAACCGTTCGTAATTTAAGTAGTTGGATTTTAGAAAGTTCTCTCTTATATTTAAAAGAAAAATAAAGAAGAATGTGTGGCAAGAGAAGATTTTGATTAGAAATGAATGGTAGACCACTAGCGAGGTATAGAGTTCCTACGTGATTTCTAATGTAGGAACTTCATACCGTGCTCTTGGATTTGCCGACAAGCACCAATCAAGAGAAGACGACGAGACAACAACAACAACAAATCCATGATATAATAATACATATGTATGTAGGTATGTGCATATATTTATAAACTGCACCCTCAAACAATATGGATCAATTTTCTATAAATTAATAATAGAAATCTACTTATATCTTTATTTAGACATGTAATAATGGAGATTGTTGGGCGTGTGTTTCAAAAGAACACGCATAAATATTTTCTGCTGGAAAGTATATAACTTTACTATTACTTTTTCAAATCCACGAAAAAGTTGGTTGATTATTAGATAGGGACAAACTTGTGTGTTTGTTACAACAGATATCAAGCTATAATTTATATACCTACCTACATTTGCCAATTTATCAAAAATATCCATAGCACACCTGTTTGTATATAATTTAATTGCTTATTTTCCCTTAAATTACAATATTAAAAATTATTATAAGTTAACAAATATAAAAATGTTGTTAGTAACATTATCATAGACATATAACACCATGTGAATTTGTTTTTTTTTTTTTGTGTTTACTTATGAAATGAAATGTCAAATTTCAACAGTAAGAGGTCATTGAAAAATTTGATTAAACTGAATTAACACTTTGGTTAATTTCTTCTAATTTAACTCGAATTAAGTTCATTAAAAACTTAATTTAAAACAGTGTTGCGAATAGCTAATTTAAAATGTAAAATTTAAAAAGTGGCCTATCAATTAATAATTACTGTCGCTTAGATATTTTTATCAACAAGTTGTTGCTTTTCAGTAAACAATTAATTGTTGTAATGTAATTCAACGGTTTGTTCATTAATCATTTTAACCTTATTTAATGTGAAGGGCATCAGTGTGTGTGAATCATACATACTTAATGTTTGTTGCTATTTGTAGTTTAAACATACATAGGTATCGTTGCTTATTTTTTATTAACATTTCTAATATCTTACTGAAACTACATACTTTTATTTAGATTATGAATAGCTCAACAATATTATTTTAAATTAGTTGGAAAAAAACGAAAATGATTGAAAAGGAAAATAAAAAAACACAACAAATGCGTCATTAGATTACCTAACAATGACTAATAAATAATAATTTTATAAATGATGAGTGTTTAAAAAAATGCCATAGTAGCATCATTATTCTTCTAAAAATGTTACACCGCAAATTATCGATAATTTCCACATAGATATTATAATTTACGATAAACAATTTATAAAACCATATAATATTGTTAGATTTATTTAATGTTTATTATTTTATGATGATAAATCATTGTATTTGGCTTCTCTCTATCGAAACTTCCTGTTATGTGTGTGTGTGTATATGTGTTTTTGCATACAAAATGAATCAACAATAATAGAAAATACAATAAAATAAAATTAAAAAAAAAAGTAGTATATTTTACCGACAAATTTGCGGTAAAACTTTTTGCCAAAGTAGTGTACCTTATCTTGAATTTAAGTCTATTGTAATCTATATAATGAAAGGGTTGGTTGGTATATTACGACAGAGACGAATTTATTGTTGTTTTAATCTTTATTACCAGTCTACAACACGAAACCAGAATACGACATGCATTAAAGTTTCTTCTAAAAAATAAAGCTTTTTTTTTCTTGTACCTATTGTTTATAAGAGGAAATATAAATATTTCAAGATATTTTTAAAAAAATTTTCAATTAATAATCAATCATACCATATTTTAGAAGAAAATTGACAAAAATATGAAATAATTTTTTGTTTTGTTTTTATTCAATTA
>JAZBGY010000400.1:49453-64915 GCA_037414755.1 Lydus trimaculatus | reverse complement strand
ATAGTGACGTAGTAACTTGCAATGACCTTCGTTCGGCGTTTAGGCGGCAAAATATTAAGTTTGATATTAAATCATATTTTTTCGTTGTAAAAATATTTTTAATGAAAAAAAAACTTGATATATGGCATTATATACATGAAGTCTTCGATATCCTACAAAATTTGAAAAATAGTCATGTACCCTATTGTCTAGTGTCGTAATAAGTTAAATTACAGGTAAGTATAAAGGTGTTTTTAAATGTTTAACAAGTTTTGTCAATTTAATCATACATTAAATAACAGGAAAAAGTGACAAGTACCTATTTAAGTAGTGTATTACGAATTTAGTTTAACAACTTGAGTTTGAACTATGGTACACCTATACTCACTACTACACTTACACTGCCTTACTAGAATAGGAGTGCCGCGGTCCCATTAGGTGGACACACCAGAGATGTGGAGGTAGGGAGAATACGCTTCAACCTGCGCCAACAAGCTAAAATTGAAGGCCGCCATTTTGCCGGTTATTAATGAATAATTCTATTGGGATTTATAGCCCAGCCATACGCACCCTGGTGGTGGTTTTGAGAAACAGTTCGAAGTACATATACTTTGATACAGTAACCGGAAAAATGGCTGCCCCCATGCCGTTTCATCAATATTGGGTGGGCAGTGGTCGGAGCATATTCTCCCTACCTCCATATCTCTGGGGCACACACGAGCAGACTTTCTAAAGGATCTGGTCCAATGAATCAGATCCCACGATCCACCGAGGACTTGATCCGTCGGACCCGATCCTTTACGGTGCCCACTAACAAAGAACTGATAAATCTGGCGGATCAGCGGATCAAGCCCGATTGCGGAACGGATCTTTCCCTGTGTGGCGCACAAATCCGTCGTTTTTTGAAGGATTTGGTCCGTGGGATCAGATCCGTTGATCCTTTAAACGTGTTTAAAAGATCTACGGATTTCTATAGCGGTTTGTTTAGAACGCATTACCATGGCCACACCATACACGCAAGCTATTATATACGTCACGCTTGCAATAATAATAATAATACAAGGGATCAGATCTGCCCGTAGTTTTTAACAGTGAACCAGATCCGTCGGATCAAGTTCAACGGTCGGATTTGGTCCGGAGCGGACCAGATCCTTTAAAAAGTCCGCTCGTGTGTGCCCACCTAATGAGTACAACCAGTAATGCATTACGCCTAAATATAAATAAGACCAATACATTGTATCCTGGGACATCATCTATATAGATGATACGTTATCTTGTGGTTTCATAAGATCAATCAATCCTGTTTAGTTCTACGGATTAACACTACTTGGGACTGCTCGATGCATAATAGACTGCGAAAGTGATGGTGTCAGGTGACAGTGTTGCTATGGTATTGCGTACCAAACAAATCAACTGTATTAAGTGAGGCTATATGGATGTCTTGATTTGTTTGGTACGCAATACCATAGCAACACTGTCACCTGACACCATCACTTTCGCAGTTTATTATGACATTAAAAGCGCACGGCGTGCTGGCCCTTTGTTGCATACATTTAGCATTCATTGATGTAGCTCTAATGTCACAATAACAGTCCAGATGTAAATAATTAGTGTCTAGCTAGATATTATTAAAGCCTTAAGGCCCATACACACACACACACACAGGAAAATCGAAAACTGTTCAGTTTTTCCTTTTCGATTTTCCTATATGTGTGTAGCTTAGGGGGTATTTAGTTTAGTTTTTCCTCAAAGGAAAAACTGAACAGTTTTTGCTTTTCGATTTTCCTGTGTGTGTGTATGGGCCTTTACATGATTGTATCTAAATCCGGCTGTCTAGACAGATGACACTATTGCTATGGTAACTCATCCATCATAGACAACATCCATAAAACCTCACTCAATGAAGTTGATTTATTTGGTACTTAACACCATAGCAACAGTGTCATATGACGTCATCACTTTCGCAGTCTATTGCAAGCAGTTTATCATTTTTTTTTAAAACTGTATACTTTTTTTTGTTTTCTGCTACAAAGTACATTAGAATAATTGAATTGCTAACTCTTTTCTTTCTATCTCTGTAGAGGATATTTAATATAAACATTGAATTATTTGACATTTACAACGTTGCCAATTTCAGTCATTTTAATTTTTATTGGTGAATAAATTATTAATAATTTCAAGTTTTTCCTCACGTTTAGAGCTGATCTATCAATATCATTATCCTAGGATTGTCGATTTATCATCCTAGCACCGTTATCGATTCTACACCGTTTTACAGGTATTTTTGAGAGAATATGGAGTTACAACGGTAATGAGTCTATGTGTCAGTTTAAAATCCGATCCCGATTTATTCTAACTTTATTACTTTACGCTATTTGGATAATTTTGGATAATAATTCACCGATAAAATTTCGCTCGTTTTACAATCACGTATACTTTCCGTACTTGTATTACAATATACGTTAGTTCGTACGGATTCGTATCGAATAAACGTTCATCTTTACAGTTGTTCGATTCGAGTAATCTCATATATCTTATTAATTTGACAATCATCTGAGACAACAGTTTTTTTTAATTCGAGTTGTCATTTGCATGTCGTATTAAAAATCAAAATCTTAAATTAAAATTATAACTACAATTAATTATGTAATTAAATTTGTAAAAAAAAAAAACTGAAACAAAAAATAATGTATAATTGTGATTATTATAGAATTTATCAAAAATTATGAGGATCACAAAGACAACAATTATAATTTTATTATCAATGATTCTGTTATCAGTGTTTATAGCAAATATTTTAAATTTATTAAATACAGATGAAGTATTAGGTAAAACATCATCAGTGAATAGGGAGAATTTTTTAAAAATCACCGATACTAACGAACATCTGATATGGTTCCTACAGGTGAATGTTTCAAATATTTTTACACAAATTTAATTAATTAATTAATTAATTAATTGCAGATATCAGATATTCATATAAGTATCTTTCAAGATCCACGACGTATAATTGAATTTAAAGAATTCTGTCAATATACTGTAGATAGTATAAAACCAAGTGTTGTATTAGCTAGTGGGGATCTAACAGATGCCAAAACCAAAGATGGTATTGGTTCTGAACAATATGAGAAAGAATGGCAACATTATCGTAATACATTAAATGAATGTAATATAAATAATAAAACAATATGGTTAGATATACGTGGTAATCATGATAATTTCAATGTTGCTAATTTCGAATCAAAACAAAATTATTTTACAAATTATTCAATACAAGGTAGATTACATCCAAAATCGTATATTTATCAATATAGAAAATCAAATGAATTGTATAGTTTTATTGGTATTGATGCATGTTTAGAACCAGGTCCTAAACGACCATTCAATTTTATTGGTATGATTGATCAAATTGAAATTGAACAAATCAATCATTTAATTAATATAAATTATGGTACAAATTATACAATATGGTTTGGACATTTTCCAACATCATGTATATTATCAACTGGTTATGAAAATATACGTAATTTAATACAAAAAGATCGTAAAAGTTATGTATATTTATGTGGACATTTACATCAATTAGGTGGTTTAATACCAAATATGTATACATTACAAAAAAATGGTTTTCTTGAATTAGAATTAGGTGATTGGAAAGATAATCGTGTATATCGTTTAATGGCAATTGATCATGGTTTATTATCATTTATTGATTTAAAACATAATGATTGGCCTATTGTATTAATAACAAATCCAAAACATGCATTATTTTTAAATACGATTAAAGAGAATTTGGATAATATGCGACAATCAACCCATATTAGGTATAACTGGTTGTCTAACCAACTATTTTTATAATACTCGCATATTCAGTGTTGTATATGCCGGTCAATGTTTTCGATTCAGTTAGTAGAACAAAAACTGCTTGAATACGCAGTCTCAGATGTCTATTCGGCCATTCCTATTGGTTAGAATACCAATGAACACAACCTGTTAGAATCAATAGAGATAGACATATACAGAATCACATTGAAAGAACGCTATTGTTGTCTAGCTTTAATAGCACAACTTGTGACCAATAATCTTGAATCTACAAGTATTACATATACAATGTTGGTTTTTCAAATGCGAACATAGGAAAAAAGATCAGCATCATCTACTTTTAAGGGATTTTACATTAATTAGAATAAGATAAACATAAAATAAGCAATCGTGTGTCTATGGAATTCCACCCGCTTTTAACCCGAGTTCCCACGGCGCGTTATTCGGCAAGTCACGCTCAACAAACGCGCGCGTCAGCCATTTCTAGCTCCGCTGGGGGATGAGTGCCTATCAATTATCGGTAAATTTGGCAGGAGTCAAAGAAGGCGATCTTCCTCAAACTCTGCTCGTCATAAATGCATCTAAACCATAAAAACAAAAACCTTGTTCATAGAAGGGAAACTAAACTGTACTACAGCACCCTGGTGGTGCCTCTACAAGCCTGAGCCACGAGCCAAATCATACTCCGTAGAATTCCGGCTTTAAAGATTTCTCTAAACATCACACTCTCTTCTATCTTTGTCATAATCATAGTGAGTGTTTTTTCTAATGTTCGCATTTGAAAAACCAACACTGTATATAAGTTTAGCTTAAATATCGCTCGTTCACGTTTAGTTGATTTGTTGTTGTATTTTTTTTTTTAATGCGCAGAATTTTGGCATTCTCTTTGGATCCAATTCTATCAGTACGTGTACGTATTGATAAAACTACATGGCAAGATTGTTATCATATTGATGGTCCTTTATATGTAACAAAATGGAAACCGGAACGATACTTTACAGGTTTACATGAGCTAGAAGTTGAAGTTGTTGATGAAATGAAACGTGAAAAAATCTATACACAACCATTCACTTTAGATAATACCGAACGTTTATCATTTAATCTCTTATCAAGGATGGTATTGATGACGTCAGCTAGTACTATAGTAATACTACTTTCTTTTTTAAAAAAATAATTGAATTTTTAAAAATTTGATTAGTTTCGAGGTATGTTCGGTGTTATGTTATTAATCTCAATATTGCCATTATCAATATTACGATTAATCGATAAAATGGGTAATGATAAGAAAGTATCACGGCAATATTTATTAAAAAAACATCGAAATTGTTGTAAATTATGGTTAAGAAAATTTTGGATTTTATCAACAATTGATCGTATCTATTGGCCATTGATTTTATATCCGATTTATCTAACATTTGGTCCATGGTCGATTGGTTATCTTGTTGAAGATCATTTAGGTATCATATTTGCATGGGGTATATTTGTTAATGGTCATTTTCTACCTGGATCATTCACTTATGCTTACGGTTTCTTACAAGTTAATTATTATTTTATAAAATTGAAAAACAAAATATTAATTCATTAATTAATTAATTCACTATTGTAGTTGGTAACATTCCAAATACCATTAACATTCATCTTAGCCCATGGTGTTGATTATCGTTTCCAACATAAAATCCTTGAACCGGAAAAAAAGAAAACGATCTGTAATCGTTTAATGTTACACATACCATTTTTTCTAATTTTCGGTATACAAGTGGTGATGGCATATTTATTTTGGTTAGCTTATGGTACATTAGCATTCATTTTGGGCTTTTTACGAACATGGTCATTAATATTAGCTGCAATACTGTGGTATCATGCTATCTATCTTCCAGATGAATGTACAAGGTTTGTTTATTATTTAAGCATTTTTCTTTAAAACGAAATTGATAAGAACATTTATAAATAGGCGAGCTGCTGAGATTTGGCGTCGGAAATCCATCGATCTTACCAAAAATCAAACAATGAAAGAGTAAATGTGTGAAAATTTCAAAAAATAAATGTTGAAATCCAATTTTGTTTGTCTTTTTTTTGTGTGTGTGTTTACCTAAAAATTTGTTTTTCCAAAGAAATTTTCCATATTAGAATGGATAATAAGTAGGATAAATATCTAATGTCCCATCAGAACTGGAACTAGGGCGTGGCGTAAGTGGCGCCCGCCACGGCCGCCAAAACTTCTATCCTATATCCTGTATCTAAATAAGAAGAAAAACACTGAATGTATGACGGGCGTCAAGCACCCTAGGTCCGGCTGTGTGAACTATGAAGAAAAGAAATTTCCCCCAAAAAAACCGGAAAAGCGCCTTAATATCACTTCAATTCATTATATCTGTCGTCTTCGCTTAATTGAATACTTTATAGCCACTTTCTAATAATAATAGGGTCACGGTCTTCAATCCTGGTCTATCTTAGTATAGTTTATTAGGCTAGGTAAGTGGCTCTAAAGTGTATCTACCCCATGTCCCCGTAAACACGCATCTATCGTAATAATTTACATCGATCTCTAATTGTATTACTGTGAAAATCATTGGAAAATTCTAAATAATTTCGATTGGAAAACGTTAATTTTACGATATAATCTTGGAAAATTCAATTTTTTATAATAGAATTAAGCGGTTAGAGTTGGATGGGACGTGCGGTGTTTTTGGAAAAAATTAAGAGAAAATTTCAGGAAGGTCATTAACTGAAGACTAACTATACAGAGCCGTTGACCTGTGAGGAATTGAACTGAAAATGATTCCGAAATCATTTTCTTCGGTTCAGATGGATATAAAACCAAATGTTGTTGATAAAAAAAGCTGATTATAAAAAAATTACGAAACCACAATGAAAAAAAAAAACCATCCCTTATTTGGTTTGTTATCCATGATAATCAACCCCTTGTTGGGTGAAACTAAACAACACAAAAAAAAACCATTTTAAACAACCACTTGAAACTGGTTCCATTACCATGAAGTTTGGAAATTTTAATAAAATTCGATTTTTATACACTTTTGTGTATGTGTGTGTGTGTGTGTGTTCAAAAATGAGCTGGTTGAGAGGCGAATGGTGTCCAGCAGTAACAGCAACAGCAGCAGCAACCCTGACCAGACACAATTACGTCTTCGTTTTTTCTTTTTTTTCAACATTGAAAAGAAACCAAAACTCACTCACATATCTCTATAGGTACATGATATGGGCATTGGGGGAAAAAAAGTCTTTTATTTATTATGATTTTTTTCGTTGGTCCTTTTGGTTATTTTCGGGTTGGTTGATGACCGGTCTCCTATCACTTTTATACACGTTTTATATGTGGATGAAATTCGTGGTTCCTAAACATTTTTAATGTTGTAGTGGTCAGTTAATTCCGTTGTTTATTGATTCGGCTAAATTAACGGCTTTTTTTCTTCCACATAACAATAACAACAATAATAGTTGAAAATGTTAAAAAACTATTTTTCTTTCAATTTTTGTTGTTGTTTAGAAAATTCTAGATAAGGTGAAAAGGTGAAACAAATTTTAAATAACAATTCTTTCTATTATTTCGCAATTGACGCAACTAGATTTTTATCGAAATCAACCGAAAATTGCCCCCCATTCGAACAAAACTCTGATCTTCCAACTTTAAAATGGTCAATGTTTGTTATAATTTCCATTGTCGTAATCATCTTTATTATGATTATTTGAGAAGACGCGTTGTGCCTGTAAAAATTCAGGTTCGCCCCTCTTGTTGTTGTTGTTCGAATATTTATTATAAAAGTTGGTGTGAAAGAAAAACCAAATCTTAGTTGACAACAATCTGTAAACGATAAACATTACCTACGATAAACAAATTTCTATCATCAAATATAAAACGGGGGGTTGTTTTTACTTTATTAACAATAATAATGAATCAACCCGATCAGTATGCGAAACATAAACAATTGCAAAAAACCGACGCCACATACGTATTAGATAGTTATTTGAGATTGATTAGATGGAAATCAAAGCAAACAAATGAGATTATTTTGGATATTGGTTGTGGTGATGGTGATGTATTATTTGAGATTTTATTGCCGAAATTGCCGCAAAATTTCCAAAAATTATATGGCATCGATATATCGGAGAATTTCATCGATTTTGCAACGAAACGTAACAAATACAACGATCGAATTATTTTCGAAAAATTCGATATAGCTTCAAATGAATTACCATTGAAATATTACCAGAATTTCGACCATATTTTCTCATTTTATTGTCTACATTGGGTGACCGATCAAAAGTAAGTAGATTGCTTCTTTATTTGTATACAAAATTTGTATTTTTGGACAATATTTTCTAGAAAAGCGATCGAAAATATTTTCAAAATGTTAAAACCGGATGGTGATATGTTATTAACATTTTTAGCAACAAATCCAATCTATGATATTTATGAAATATTATCAAAAACAAATAAATGGTCGAAATATATGTATGATGTTAATAAATTCATATCACCGTATCATTATTTAAAAAATCCTGAAATCGAAATGGAGAATCTATTGAAACAACAAGGTTTTATCAGTTTATCATGTCGTGCCATATTACGATCATTCACATTCCCAAATTTTACATCACTTGCTAGTAAGTCCAAATTAATTAATTAATTAATTGAGATTTAATTAATTAATCCACAAATTAATTGAATTTTTCTAGAAGCTGTTGAATCGGTTAATCCATTCATTAGTCGTTTACCAAAAGATGAAATTGAAAATTACATTAATGATTATGTTAGCCAAGTTAGGAAATTGAAGAATGTCACCATTGAAACAGTTAATAATAATAATAATGATGATGATGAGAAAATTCATTTTACCTATAAATTATTTGTTGTTTTTGCTACTAAACCCGAAAAATAACAGTATTTTTGTTTTGGTTTATTATTTTTTTTTTTTGAATATAAATAGAGTACAAATAAGTAGTAGATTAGTTTTTGTAGTTAATTTTAAGTATTGTTGAAGAAAATTTATAACTTAGGTGATTATGGCACAATTGTGCATAAATTTATGTTACTTTAAGTAAACGTGCCTTGTTAACTGTTTGCTTTTTTAATTAATCAAAATTGAACCTATCCCTAAAGAGAGATTGGCATCAATTTTTGCAAGTTCCACATGAAAACGAAGGAACATGCTTTCTCCTTACGTTTGTACAAAAATCCTATCGATTATTCATAATAAAGTGCAATTAGAACCTTTCCAAAATATTGAAAGAAGGCTGTCTGTGGGCGACAAGTATATTTACGTGTAATACACACGAGTGCAACTAGAACCTACAGCCGTACCATAACAATCAGTCACCTTTTGATAGTTCATCGGATATTTTTAAAGCCGGGACTCCACGATGCATGATTTGGTGAGCCACGAGCCAGATTGTGCAAACCACAAGCCAGGCTCGGCAAACCACGGACACGCCAGCCATTTCAAGCTCGGCTCGTGATGGTTTGTGCTTTTCCATCAGTTGTTGGGTAAATTTGGCACGAGTCAATGTCGGACCTGAAGCATACGAAAATGTGGGTTCGCCATACGATAGTAGCGCTCAGGTTGTCGTTGATAAATGTGGTTATTTTTTTCATAATTAATTCATTATGTTTTTTCAACTGAACTAAACTGGACTACGGCATTGACAAGACTTGCCAAGTCAACACCACAAACTGACACGCATCGTGGGAATATCATCCACGAACCAAGTCTGACCGAACTTCCACAAGCCCGAGCCGAGCTCGCCAAATCGCGCGCCTTGGGATTCCGATTTACAGAAGGTCTCCACATTCAAATGCACAACAACTAACTTCTTTATATAGAACATGTGTGAGGATTTATCACCAAGTTGGACGAAGTCTATTGGACCGAATGATCCTTTCTTGAAGTGTTCTGAAGGTTTTAAGGATTGTATGTATGATTTATCCAGTACAAAAGGTGGACTTCACCAGGAAAAAACCTGTTTCTAGTCTGACATCTGAAGTATGTAAGAAAAATTGAATTTCAAACACCACCTACACAAGACTTCTCCCGACTCATTGCTAAAGGACTTTTAATGAGATTTCTCACTGAACTCCCTCTATTCGTTTGACTTTACACTTATATTTGTCGATGCATAGAAAAAGAACTTGTTGAAGATATCATAACATGACTGGAACCGATAAGAGGGGCGGTACAGCTGGTACAAATTAGCGGGATCCCCGGGGTGTTCTGGCGCCCGGAATGTCCCCCGATGTCATCGTAATTATAATAAAACGTCATTTATTTTGGCGCCTGTGGAAGAATTGTTTCGGGGCCCGGGGCCCAATCGCACTCTTGGCATTCTTGGACATGATTGTATTGTTTCAACTTCAAAAAGAAGGAAGTACTGAAATTCAATTATTACTAGAAAGGTAGCCTCAATAAGTGAGGTCTGAAATTTGAAAATAATGCAAAACTAATGGAAAATACTGCAAATTTCGATTTATTTAATGTGAAACTGAATGTAAAGAAAATGCGCAGGCTCCTCCACCAAAAATCGATATACTTCAACCATATCCGTATTCATTATATCTGCATTGAATCAATTGTAAATTATTTTATTTTTTTCCGAAAAAAGATAACTTGTAGTAAATATAGAAAAATTAATAATAAATAAATTAAACTTTGAACAGGAAGAGAAATAATCGTCAGAACGCTTTGCAAAGTGTATCCAAGTCCGGGCACTGCCCGTAGTGTATGGGCTTTGCCTCAAACTTCCTGCAATATGGTAGCCGATACAGAACATCCAACATCAACAATTGCTAGTAACAATTATAACAATAACAATCATTACGATAAAAATGATCAACAAGCTGAAATTACTGAACAATCAAAGAAATCAATCTTTGATGTCGTCAAATCAGGGTAAGATCCGCACTTTTCATTTATAACTATCGTGTTATTGTGTATTTGTTTATTTATAGGGAATTATCAGAAATTGAAGATTTAGTAGATAAATTAGGTAATGAGATTTTACGTGAACGTGACGAATGGGGCTATACACCAGCCCATTGGGCTGCATTAGATGGCAATGTTGATATAATGCGTTATATTGTCGATCATAATGGACCAATTGATTTACCATGTTTAGGTATACAAGGACCACGTCCAATACATTGGGCATGTCGTAAGGGGCATACAGCTTGTGTACAAGTTTTATTACAAGCTGGTGTTGCTGTTAATACAGCTGATTTTAAAGGATTAACACCATTAATGACAGCTAGTATGTTTGGACGTACATCAACGGCTGCATATTTATTAGGAATGGGTGCATTTAATCATTTAGTTGATATTAATGGTGATACAGCAATGCATTGGGCCGCCTATAAAGGACATGCTGATTTGATTAAATTATTAGTGTATTCAGGTGCTAATATACAAAAACCGGATCATTTCGGTTCGACACCATTACATTTAGCTTGTCTATCAGGGAATGTTGCATGTGTTAAACTTTTATGTGAAAAAGTACAAATTCACATCAAATTATAAATTGTATTAAAAATAATAACAAATTCCAGAGTAACATCAATCTAGAACCGTTAGATAAAAATGATAAAACACCATTGATGTTAGCACAAAACCATCGACATACGGATATTGTACAGGTGTTACAACACGAAATGAAACGACGTTCCAGTTGGTTTCCACCAGTCAACGAAATTTGGGGCTTATTATTTGGTAAAGCTGGCAATTCAAAAGCCCCACTAGTCTTCTTTATGTGTTCAGTACTATTATGGGGATATCCAATGTATATTATACGAGTAATTATTATTTCTATATATCTATTAAAAGATTTTATTTATTTCTTTTTGAAAATTTTTGTAGTGTATTCCGATAACTTGGAATATTTTACGTGGTTCCCATTATTGTTTCATCTATTGGAATATTGTTATGTGGATATGTTGGATAACAGCAAATCGTAAAAATCCTGGTTATATACCAACAAATACAGACACATATTATCGTACAATTAAACAAATACCGTATTATGATAAATATAAAAAACGTTGTAATATTATAAATCGTCTATGTCATACATGTCGTTGTTTAAGACCATTACGTGCTAAACATTGCCGTATATGTAATCGTTGTATATCATATTTCGACCATCATTGTCCATTTATATATAATTGTGTTGGTTTAAAGAATCGTACATGGTTCTTTTTGTTTGTTATGAGTGTTGCAATTAATTGTTCATTTACGATATATTTTGCAACATATTGTATAGCCGTTGAAGGTTTTGGTATTTTATATATTTTGGGTCTATTTGAAGCTTTCGTTTTCTCTGGATTAGGCTGGATATTAACTTGTACATCGGTAAGTTTATCAATAATTTACAATAAAATCCCGTTATTTTTTTAATAAATTTTACAGATTTTACATGCATGCATGAATTTAACAACAAATGAAATGTTCAATTATAAACGTTATCCATATTTAAGAGATAAACGTGGTAGATATTTCAATCCATTCTCAAGAGGACCAATATTAAATCTAGTTGAATTCTTTTTTTGTACACCAGAAGATTGTGATGATGATTATAGTTATGATTATATATGATATAAACAATCGAATTGTTGTTATATTAGTAATAATCAAAATGTAACAAAATAGCTTTGATCAACACCAAAAAACACTTGTTTAAGTGATGCTTAATTTTTGCAATGCAAAATTTTATTAAAATTTATTCAATTTTTCTTGAAATCAATTTTATAAATTACCCGCATTTATTTCCTGTAATAACAACTAATTGTAGCACCAACTCTCAAATTTCCACAAAACAACTTCAATATTGTTATAGAATGTTAGGAATAATCTTTAATCATATTTAAAAAAAAAATCGATTTATTTTATTATCAGATAATTCTTGTTATCATCAAAAAAGATTTTCTATATTGAATAAAAGGCCCAATTGTTGCGAATACGGCTCTGATTATCTCTATTAAACTGTCACCAACTTTACCGCAATAAATATCCCTAATATTGTGCTGGATATAACCTCAACTTTTATTTATTGTTTATAAATAATTATTAGGAAAATTTGCACGAAATGGAAGCAGATTTGGTTTTAGACGACTTAAACCAATTAAGTAGAGAAGTATATTGTTTTATTTACAATAAAATGAAGCAATAAAAAAATTCTAACCTCAAAAATTTTTAGGAGCTTATTGTTAGAATTAAAGCGTTACAAGCCCATAATTTACAATTAAAAAACATTATAAGAAAGAAGGAAGATTGTTCCGAAACGACACAATTTAAAAATCAGAAACAATTCGATTTTTCCAAGTAAATTTGCCCAATTTCTAGTCGACTAGTAAGCTTAGAGGTTATGTTTTAGATGCAAATTTCGTCATGTTCTATTGAAATTCTTCTATTTAGGTTGGGATTATCAAGGCTATACAATACAGGAAGACACAACAAAAACAATCGAACATGAATTATTTAAAGCATTATATAAAACATGTTTAATTCAAGATCGTAAAACATCCAATTATCATCGTTGTGGTCGTACTGATAAAGGTGTTAGTGCATTTGCACAAGTTATCTCAATAAATCTACGTAGTCAATCTGATAATTTAGATAATGAATTGAATTATTGTAAATTATTAAATCGTGTATTACCAACAACAATACAATGTATTGCATGGTATCCACTTGATGATAATGAATTTAGTGCACGTTTTAATTGTAAAAGTCGCACATATAAATATTATTTTCCTAAAGCAAATTTTAATATAGAAAAAATGTTAGAAGCCACTCAATTATTATGTGGTCTACATGATTTTCGTAATTTTTGTAAAATGGATGTTAATAATGGTGTTGTAGAATATCAACGTAACATCAATACGATAACAATCGAACAATTTTGTGATAATAATGATAAATATACGATTTGTTGTGTAACAATAAATGCTAAAGCATTTTTATGGCATCAAATTCGGTGTATTATGGGTATTTTATTGTTGATAGGACAGAATTTAGAAAAACCCGAAATTATAAACGAATTATTCGATATTGATAAGAATCCAAGACGACCGGATTATTATATGGCACACGAATTACCATTAATACTCTACAATACAGAATATGACGATATTAATTGGATTTATGATAAGGATGCTGTGAATTTGGCACAAAGAACGCTATGGAATCATTGGACATTTACCAAAATCAAGTAGGTGTGTATTTGTTTATACGATTGCTAGATTTTATTACAATCTATTTTTAGATCAACAATGTTGGAGGATATGTTGAAAGATCTTCAACAAATATCGAATTTATCAGATTTCGTTGATTGTAATAATCTGATAAGTGGTGTAAGAACGAAAAATTATATTCCAGTAATGAAACGAAAATTATGCGGTAATTTGATTTTATTATTTTCAATCTAAATAGTGACGATTTTGTTTTTACAGATAGTTTAGAAGATAAAATAAAACGTTGTAAAAAAGCATCAAAATTAAATTGAAAATTATGTATATTTTTTGTTTAATTTATTGATAATATCATCAATCATATTAACATCAACTAAACCAATAAATTTATCAACAACTAAACCATTACGTATTGCAATAACAGCTGGTACCGCTTTAACTTCAAATGTATGTACTAATTCAGCGTTTTTTTCAACATCAATAATAGCTAAATCGATATTATTTAATGGTTTTAATAATTCGATCATTTTTGGTGTTAATATATGGCATGGTTCACACCATTCAGCATGAAAATTAACAATTACCGGATTTTCAGAATTCATAACTTTCACTAAAAATTCATCATTATTTTGAATTGTTATTAATCGATTTAGATATGGAGAATTTGTGAAATTTCTTTTAAAAATTCGAAATAATTGACGATTCATTTTAAATAGATTTGTTGTTGTTTTATATGAATCGGTTCTAAACAATGATTGATAAAAAACAATATAAAACTAATCAATGATGTGATTATGATAAAACATAAAAATAATGTTTTGTAGATTATAATATAATCGTATTCCTACAAAAGACAAATTAAATTAATTAATTAATTTAAATTATAGAAATTATGATAATTTACAATAATTTCTTCTTCAATTATTTGTTTATCGTTCTTTATTGGAATTAATAATAGAATTATTGTCAATAATGATGTAAATCCAAGTATAAACCAAGCGAAATTCGATTGTAATTTAATACAAATTACAAAAATAATTAATGTTAAAATCCAAACTATAATTAGAATAAATAAACCCACACCAATACTTCCAATTAACATAACTCTATAATTAATTATAAAAATAGATTTAGGTGGAAAATTAACAAACAACAAATAGGTTATGTCATAACTCACTCATAACAAAAAACTATTTATGTAATTATTTGTATTTTACGTTATCATAACACTGGAAATTGTGTAATTTTATTGATTTGATTTTCAATAACAACAAAAATGAGTCATTAGAAAAAATGTTGATTAATGGAAAACAACAGAAACGTTACAGTTATTTAATGCGGCGCGTATTACTGGTTGCATACTCCAATCAGGCCCCTTCCACTTAAATTCGAAAAAATTCCAACGATCACGTGTTTGATATGTACCGACTCATTCAGAGGGCGCCAATGTGCCGCTGATTAATGAGTAG